>JAOTQR010012324.1:0-17926 GCA_025774065.1 Solanum ossicruentum
ATTTGTATTGTTGTCTGGGATGTTGCTGGATTTTATGTGCAGGTGAGGTTAGTTAATAAAACAGAGGAAACTCTGCCGAAATTCCAGCAAGTGTCCAGGTCGGACAAATGAGGAAATTCAGATTAGTATGTGTCTAGGTGCCCCTATAGGGCACTGGTCATGACCCTAAGTTGGGATGTGACAACTGTAAAATCCACACCTGCCTCAGATAGCGTCAAAATGGGAGCTGAAGTCAACAAGGTTTTGAGCTTTTAGAAGCTCGCCTCACACTCATCAGACCAATGGAAAGCTACATTCTTCTAGGTTAATCTAGTTAGTGGGGCTGCAATAGAGGAAAAACCCTGAATAAACCACCTATAATGCCCTGCTAACCCCACAAAACTACGAATCTCAGTAGCTGAAGTTGGCCTCAACCAACTTTTAGCCGCCTCAACCTTGGTCGAGTCTACTTTAATTCCCTCTTTAGAGACCACATGCCCTAAGAACACCACCGGACCAAGCCAAAACTCACATTTGGAGAATTTTGCATACAACTTTTCCTTCCTTAACCTTTGTAACACTATCCTTAAGTGACTAGCATGATCCGCCTCAGTCTTGGAATACACCAAGATGTCATCGATGAATACTATGACAAAAGAATCTAAGTATGGATGGAACACCCTATTCATCAACTCCATAAACGTTGTAGGAGCATTAGTCAACCCAAAGGACATCACCAAAAATTCATAATGGCCATCATGAGTTTGGAAAGCTATCTTAGGAATACCTGATGCCCTAATTCTCAAATGATGATAACTAGACCTTAAGTCAATCTTAGAAAGCACAGCCGCTCCCTAAAGCTGGTCAAACAAGTCATCAATACAGGGAAGAAGGTACTTGTTCTTGACGGTTACCTTATTTAACTGTCTGTAATCTATACACACCCTCATAGACCCGTCTTTCTTTTTCACAAACAAGACCGGGGCACCCCAAGGTGACACACTAGAGCGAATAAATCCTTTACTTAACAAGTCTTGGAGCTTCTCCTTCAATTCTTTCAATTCAGCTGGAGCCATTCTATATGGAGGAATGGAGATGGGCTTAGTGCCTGATTCTAGGTCAATGGGAAAATCAATATCCTTATCGGGTGGAACACCTGGAAGGTCTGCAGGAAACACATCGACAAACTCCTGAACCACAGGGATAGACTATACAAAAGGTTGTTCAATACTAGTATTTCTAATGAAGGCCAAGTAAGAGAAACATCCCTTATCAGCCATTTTTTGAGCATGAATATAGGAGATATCTTTACTAGGATAAGAACCATTATCACTCTTCCACTCAATCTTCAGTAAACCGGGCATGGCTAAGGTCACAGTTTTTGCGTAGCAGTCAAGGATAGCATGATAAGGAGAAAGCCAATCCATCTCCAAGATAACATCAAAATCTACCACATCCAGAATAATCATGTCTACCCAAGTATCATACTCAGCCAAAGAAACCAGACAAGATCGATATACCCGATCCACCACTAAAGGTTTTCCTACCGGTGCAGAAACATGCACGGGTACTGACATTTGATCATACAATAAGTCAAACCCAGATGAAAAGTATGTACACGCATAAGAGTAGGTAGATCCAGGATCAAATAACACAGATACAGGCCGATGACAGACAGGAACAATACCTGTAATGACTGTGTCTGAGGCCTCTGCCTCGGGTCTTCCAAGAAACGCATAGCACTGAGCTCCTCTTCCACTACCAACCTGAGCCACACCTCGATCTCCACCACGTGGAACCAAAGTACCACCGTCTGGAGTACTGCCACCTCTAGCAATTTGACTCCTTCCCCATCCTCTGGCCAGTGGGACATAATCTCTAACTGGAGCTATCGAATTCGCACGATGGGGTCCCGATTGATTCTGTCCTGGATCCCCACACCCAAAATAAGACCTCGATATAGAGAACTTTTGTCCTCCAAAAGAACTTCTGTGACCATCACAGGTAGAACTCTGGGACCCACGATGTGTCTGACCACCTATAGAAGCAGGTAGTGATGCATGTACCGATCCTTGATGCTGGTATGAGCCACCCTCTTTATAGAATCCTCTACCTCCAGATGAGGTACCAGAAAACTGACCTGTAGTATGAGCTTTCTTAGGATCCCCTAACTCTTCTCGAACAATCAACTCTGCCTCCTTGGCAGTGCTTACAATAGACTAAAAAGAAGCCCCCTCATAAGCTGCTCTGAACACATAGGATCTAAATCGAGAAGTTCAAACCTCTCACAAACCTACGGACTCTCTCCTCTTAGTTTGGAATCATAGTTAAAGCATGTCGGGACAACTGACAAAAACGGGCTTCATACTCAGTAACAGTAATACCTCCCTGCAATAAATCCTCAAACCTCAATTGGCTCTCTTCTCGCACACTCCAAGGAATGAAGCGCTTCTTAAAAGCATTAGAGAACATACCCCAATCCACTAGAGGGGACCTAGCTAGTCTTGATGCTATATAATTCCTCCACCACTCCCTGGCTGGTCCACAGAACTGAAGTGCCACAAAGCAGACACCACGCTAATCAACCAACCATACTGCATCTAGCAACTCCTGGCACAAAGTTAGGAATTCGCGTGCGTCCTCATTCTTGCCACCCTGAAATTGAGGTGGTTTCATCTTCCAAAACCTTTCGTAGCTAAATTGATCATTTGCAACTAGGACTGCCTCTAAAGTGGTTTGTACCCCACTAGATGGTGTAGGAACCACTGGGGGATGACCCACCTGATCCTGATGAGCTACACCCTGATGTGGTCCTGAAGTCTGTTCTTCCACTCTCGGTTAGGGTATTCTCTGTGTACCAACCCCCTGGGCAAGGTTTTCAAGCCTACCCATCATCCTCAACAGAGTGTTCTGAAGTAAAGGTGTGCTTGTGGGTTTTGGAAGGGCCTGATCCTTATTAACTTCTATTTGTGGCTCTGGAGAAGCCCTTCTATCCTGCCCTCTAACTGGTGCTACTCTTCAGGCACTCCCTCTTATTAATGCCATTCCACGGGCACGACCTCTAGCTCGACCCCTTCCCCTATCTCTAACTAGGGGTCTCAGCAATTGCCTCAGTAGTAGCCTAACCTCTACCAGCAGTAGCTCTAGTCTTTGCCATCTGTTAAAAGAACATAGGCACTACTCGTTACTAACGGAAATAACTACGCACGATAAGGGAGAATGAATAAAAAGAAGTTTCCTAATAGTCTTCATAGCCTATTAAAGATAAGTACAGACGTCTCCGTACAGATCCTCAAGACTCTATTTAGACTTGGCTTGTACACACGTGCGACCTATAGAAGGATTGGTTTTCACACGTACAAGCCTCCAAAAATATAGAAAATCAAATATTTACAAGTCCAAACTGACCTTTTTCTCAAATAGAACAAGTACAGAAGAAATAGGAACAAGAGAGTCAGCCAGATGACAATAGTTATCTCTCTACGTCTCCTGAGACGCTGCGATGCTTTAAGGAATTTCTATTCACAGTCTGGGTTCATCACCTACACGAGTGTAGAAGCAAAGGGCGAGTACCAAAATATCAGTTGGTACCCAGCAAGTCAACTAACAAAATGAGAAAGTCTAATAGAATACACAAACTTCTTTCGCCCCACTTCATATACATGACTACAACCTGCACGAAAATGTTATTCGAACCTAGCAATACATGATAAATAATAAAGATGGTATTGCATTGTATTACAATTTCCAAAATACAAGTTAAAAGCACAATAAATCATAATGAAAACATCATGCTATGCAATGGTATGCCATGCAAGGGTGATATGCAATGCATTATGCATTTATGACATCACATCATCACCAGCCGAAACCTCAGCATCACAATATCATCATAAATATGCCGACAAAGACCTCGACATCACAATAAATTCACCAGTAAAAACTTCAGCATCACAATATCATCATAAATTCACTGGAAAAAATCTCGGCATCACAATATAAATATGTCGGAAGGTACCTCGGCATCATATCTCGATCGGTAAAGATCTCGGTACCAATATCATTAGAACTTCACCGGCAAAGACCTCCGCATCTCGATCGGTAAAGACCTTGGTCCCAGTGTTTCCGTCTTACTCATATCAATGCAAATATGCATGTCATGGAATGAATGAACATGATATGAATTTCACATACACATCCACACATTATTTCCAATCACAATAATATATATATCATAAATATGGAATTCTCATCACTTGACCATATTTATCAATTCAAGTACCATAATAACACGTCAACTCGCATTTAAATTTTTAATCATCTCATTTCTTACAAAAATAAAATATTTCACGTATCATACGTAGAAGAAAGGAAATTTGAGAATTCTACGAGAATTACAAGGTCTTGAAAGTCCACTTGCCTTAGTTCGCGGTCAATCTAACACTTTGGTCTTTCCTTTTTGAATGGAATTCGTAGCACCACGATCTAGTCACATAAATCATTACGCCTCAACTTAACTTTGATCCATCAAGATAATTTCATCATAATAATATTTTCATGAAGTACTTAAAAGTACACGAATATAAATTTACATATATAAAATATCTTATTATGAAAAGATTTAGAAAATATGAGCAACTTACAATAAAATTGTCGAAGCTCTACACAATGAAATACCTCCCTTCAGCTAATAAATTCTCAAAATATTGTTTATGCACTGTTTATATGTTTTTTTGTATTCTACTCCCTCATGAATTGAGCAAAAAATTGCCCAATTTATAGAGGCTACCACACCTCTTCAGCATACATTAAAGAAACAGATGAGGAAGTGGTTTTTCCACTTAAGGAGAAGAATCAATATAAAATGAAATCCACTAAGAAAGAAGGTGGGGAAATTAGGTAAAGTGATCACCAAATGGACAAAAGCAAATGTTGGACTCACAATCATTATATTTATTTATTTATTATTTTTTTAACAATGCTTTCCAAACTAATTTCAGAGTCATTACAGAAAGAGTAATGAATGAAAAAATGGCACCTAGATCTAACAAGGCATACAGATCATAATAAAAAAGCTTTAACATACTGGTAACAACATCGGGCACCTCATCCACTACTTGCCTTCCTTGGCATAGAATCGATTTTGTCTTGGAGCAACCCCTTATTGGCCTCCCTTTTCCCTTTGACCTACATTAGCACCTTGGCCTTGAGGATGACCATCCTTACCCTTGTTTTGAGCATACAGGCAGTCATCAATCTTACGACCCACTTTACCAAAACCATAACAAGTATTGGAGTCCCTTAAGCATAGACCACCATGCTTCTCCCACACTTTTGGCACCTAGGATTAGTCATCCCACCATTGCCACCTTTAACCTTTGGGTTAGACACCCCATCATTAGAAAACCTCTTATTTTGAGCATTAGATAACCCTTGGCCTTGGAATTTGTGACCTTATTGGAATTGGCCACCCTTGGCACCTTGAAAACTACCATCAAACCGAGTCCTCTTAGAGTCCCCACTTCTCCTCTTTCTAAGCTTATCTTCCTCAAGTTGTTCAACATATGTCATGAACCAAGATAAGTCCATATCACCCACTAGCATAGCGGTGCGACATTCATCATTCACCAAATCGAATACCCCTGACACAAACTTGTTCATTCTTGCCCTATGATCGGCAACCAAATGAGGAACATACATTGAGAGTTTATTGAATTTGAGGGACTACTCCCTCACATTCATGGAGCCATGATTGAGATTCATAAAATCCATCATTTGTGCCTCTCTCAACTCAATAGGGAAGAACCAGTTGAAGAAGGCGGCCTTGAACTCCTCCCAAGGAATGGCATCATTGTTCCTCCTCTCCAATTTCCATTGAGAAAACCAAATTCGGGCCACACCTATGATTTGATAGGCCACTAGTTTCATCTTCTCCTTTGAATGCACCCTAATGATAGCAAGGACCATATATAACTCATCAATAAATTCTTGGGGATCTTCCTCCATTTTAGACCTATGAAACTCTGGAGGGTTCATCCTTGTGATACAATGAATAGGGAACCTGAAGGAACCCAAAAACAAGCCTCATAGCATATCATGCACCATCCTTGGTTGTGGAATCCAAATAAAGCAATAATAATAACAAAAAGGGTAATCAGGATAAAGGGGAGTCTTTCATAATAATAATAGCGGAAGAAAATCCAAGCTCAAAGCATAGACAATAATAGTATAATATCCGACGACACCTCTACATAGAATGGAGCGGGGACCAAGACACTTCTCTGGCTCATCCTAAACTGATAAACATCCAAATGTAAAAATCAAGTCTTAACAAGCATGAATGAAAAGTAGATATTGTCCTCGAAGTTGAGGACTCACCAAAAGTTTTCTTCAAATGAACCAAACTAGCCACGTGGAGGAGGAGGATCGATAGGAGTTCTGGTCCCTACATGGTAATATCATGTAGGCATAGAAGATGTGTTAGTACTTGGAATGTATAAAGTATGCGGGGTACAATGCAACAAAGACATAAGCTATAATAATCAAGATGCATAATCATAATCAATGGATATAACTTCAATATGACATGTATGGTCAATGATTATATTTAAACATGCATGTAAATATTCAACTTGCATAATATAAATGATAGGATACTTTAACCAACATATAAGACCAAGCAAGCTACTGCTTGGAATCCCGAGACATGGCACCCCATCGGAGAAGGTGTGGTCTACTTGCCAAGGTAAACCATACTTGACCCCACTTTGTGGGTAACCTGGCCTAGATGGATCCACAAGTAAACCCTTTTAAGGAAATATTTAATCCTATGGTGGAACACAGTTTACAGACCAAGACTTTATAAAAGGACCCCTTGAGTCAAAGACTGCTTGAGTCAAGCCTTCCCCCCCCCCCCCTTCGCCCCCCCGTAAGCCTCAATCGGTGCTAAGTCTAATCCCATGGAATACTTGAAATAATCATAGATTCAATCATAATATCAATAACTTATAAAGTCTTGATAACATGGCATGAGTAGCTCATTCATATACTTGACCCTAACATGGGCATATACCTTATACTAGAGGGTACAAAAACAATACATGAACTTGACCCCTTCCAATAGGTATTGCATTTCACATGAGGATAGAAACTTATAACATGCTTGACCCCTACTAGTGAGCTTAGCTTGAACATGAGGGTAAAATCGTAATCATGCTTCACCCCTCAAATAGATATAATTGCTCACAAGAGGGTAGAATTATGGAATAAGTCTCAACTTGTCACTTGTAAATCATAGAAATCTTTCATGAGTTTATTACATGCTTGGGAGCCCATAATTATCATTAAAAACACTTTACTTGCAAATCATTCAATAGTCTTTCACCAAAATATGAATACTTGAATGTAAATTTAGTCAAACATGGTGGGTATTTGTACATATGTTGAACATCATGCAATTTAAGAGTGTAAAACAAGAATGAGTAAAATTAATTCATTTTGAAGTCACTTAAATCAACACACCAACATTGTAGTAAAATCCTTTATTTGGGTATCATGAAATCCATCTCAAAAGTTCACAATAGTTCATAGTTCTCATAGCTCATATCATGTATAGTCTCAATAGACATAAATCAACTCATGAAATAAGCTTAAAATAGACATTCATACATAATCAATTAATACTCGATAAGACCCAACATAATCCACATTAATAATGCATAAGAATGAAGAATGCAACTTGAAATCATGAAATTTCTATCAAAAGAGAGGGTTGGGCACCATGGGTGAAAGGACCCATGGATAAAATCCCACATACCTAAAACTTGGAATTCTTGATATGACATATTGTAACTTTATGCTCTTGTATATCCATGTTTCGAGCCTTATTTTGTTAGGTTGGGGGTGTACTAGATTCATGGGAGACTCCTAGTACCTAAACGAGTTCAAGACTTACCTCCAAGTTGAGTTTTCGATGTTGTTTCATACAAGGGTCAACTTTAAACTAGCATAACTCTTATCACATTTGAAAATGGGTGGCTTGAAACATATAAAATGAAATCGTTTTGAGTTAGCTTCATAATGCACTTGGTTTCACCTCATCCCGAGGTCGGATGAAGGAGTTATGATCATTTTCGTGAGGCCCTACTGTGCAGTGTTGTCACACGGATTATTTGACGGCCAGTGTGACCTTTGACGGGCCATTTGGGGCATCTGGGGTTAGGAAAGGCCATTATTTGCACTAGCTAAGGTGGCACATATAGTGGTGCAGGCCGTGTGGCTCACCACTGATCGTGGGGATGGCCACAAGGTGTGCCAAACGGAGCTTGTTGAAAATTAGGGAAAATGTTGCTAAGGGTGGTGCCACGGGCACTGTTGTTGAGCCGTATAGAGTGGGACGGCTCATGGAACTTGGACATGTCGTGACTTACAATATTATTTTGTCTAAGTGAGGTGGGATGAACCAGTACACGATCTGTGTAATGCCACACGGTCTGTGAAGTGGTCCGTCAAAGTGATGATACGTCAATTTTTCCAAGTTTCCCAACTTCCATTTTTTTCACTAAGGAACTTCATACAGGTATTCCACATGAAATGTAGAGTCCCACTAGGCCAGTGAAGTATCCAGTGAGATGACACTTTGCCAAATTTCCATCCGTTCACTTATGGCATCTCCGTAAATTCTAATTACTCTAATGCCCTATTTAGGCTTCCAATGCTAACTTAACCTTCCTACAATACCTAAACAATGTTTCAAAAGGATCAAACTCATTACTCACATCTCAAGTACACTATCAAATCTCTCAAAAGCCTCCATCATGCCCCAATTCAATTTCAAGGAAACCCAAGAACAAGATTGGATTCAAAGATCATTTCCAAGCATTCATTCTTCCCAATCTTAATTTCAAGCAACTATAGACCTAAGGTATGTGGGTTTCTTTCATGGGTTCCTTTCCTACATGATACATAAGCTTCCTTTTTCCTATATTTCATGATGTAAAGTTGAGTTTACAAATGGGTTTACTAGTATGAACATGTTTATGAACTATGTTAAAGCTATGTAAAGTTGTGACTAATTTGCTATTTTGTGAGCTATATATCTTGGATCTATTGTAAGTTGTGATGAGGGTTTTTGATGTGAATGTCTTGGGGGGTATTGCAAGGTGTTGATAGATAGTTTTACAATAAATTTTATTGCATGATTTCCTTCTCTAAAATGCATGGTCTTTTACCCCCACTACACACCCCCAAGGTGTTTGATAAAATGTCCGGTTATTGTTACTTGAGGAATTGAAGGTCTAAAGCATGATACAAGATATGACTGATGTTATGATGATAAAATTTGCTTATGTATATGATTATTCTTATATGAAGTATTTGCATTTTAGACCATATGATGAATCCTATATAAAGTGTAGAACTCGACTATGCCCAATCCTGGGAGGTGGGGAGGGGGTTTAAGGGCCCAGATAACCTAGTGATGGGGTGGCATTATCACTAACCAAGTTGTGGGTTAGTACTCATCAACCTAGATGAGGGTTAGTACTCATCCACCTAAGTAATGGGGTGGCATCATCACTAACCTAGATGGGGGTTAGTACTCATCAACCTAGATGAGGGTTTGTACTCATCCACCTTGGTGATGCGGCGGCATTATCACCAACCGAGATGAGGCTTAGTATTCGTCCACCTAAATGATGGGCAGCATCATCACTAACCTACAAAAGGGTTTTACATTTGGAAATCTAGCTTGGTCTCTTCTTCACATGTGATATCCTAGACAAACATGAGTTACTTAAGCATGTTTTACTTAAGCATTGATCGTACATGACATATTGTATATTATCTCTATTTCTTAATGTCATGCATTTTTAGTATGATATCTAATTCTTGTTGCATTGCATCCTGCATATTTAGTACATTCAAACGTACTAACACATACTCTTACCTACATGATATCACCATGTAGGAACCGGTGCTCAAGTTGATCATCCTCCTCTTCCACGTGGCTTGTCGGTGCTATTCCAAGTTTGTGAGTCCTCCATTTTGGAGAACTTAGTGTATGTTACTATTTTCTATGTATTGAGACACTATCCTATGTTCTATTAACTATGAGGGTGAGCCTGGTAGCTTTGTCGTCGCCCCCGCTCTATCTACATATTTAGAGGTATTTTTTTTGTACGAGTTGTGTATCTATGATATGAGCTATGACTCCTTATCCTTGATGTTGATGTTTTTATCCCTTAGCCCCTTGTTCCTTTTGCTTACTTTATGTTTTTTATATGCTTCTGAGACCAAGGATGTGTAATGACAAGTTAAGAGGCTTAATTGGGGTACCTTCAGGTTCCTATTCTCTGTGTCATGTCTAAGCCCGTGGCTTGGGACATGACAAACTTGGTGTCAGAATACTAAGTTGATAGATCCTCGGAGTCCAAGACACCACATCGATTAGAGTCCTATCCATGATTGTGAAGTGCGCCATGACTATGAATAGGAGGTAATGAATGTTTTATGTTTTCCTTCTTCATGTTCTAAGTTGTGCTATAGAGTTGTGGTAAGTTTTTTCCCCCTAATGATTATTCTTTTCTATGCTAGATCATGCCTAACACTCGAGAAAGAAGGGCCCAAACTCCTGAGGAGCAACCTACCAATGGTGAGCTCTGGGATGCTCTCACTATACTTGCCCAAAGTTGTGGCCAATCAAGTCAACCATGGGGCCCAAGGCACTTATGCTACAACCCCAAGAGCTAGGGTAAGAGAATTCATGAGTATGAATCCTCCTATTATCTATGGGTCAAAGGTGGAGGAAGACCTATAAGAGATCATTGATGAGGCCTACAAAATCTTGAATATCATGGGTATTGGACCGAACGAAAAGGCGAAGTTGGCGGCATACCAACTCAATAGGGTAGCCCAAATTTGGTATGATCAATAGAAGGGGGAGAAGGGAAATGGTTATGTGATACTTTGGGAAGAGTTCAAATTGGCTTTCCTCAATTGATTTTTCCCTCTTGGTCTTAGGGAAGCAAAGTTGGTGGAGTTTATGAACTTGAAACAAGGTACTATGAGTGTGAGGGAGTATGACCTCAAGTTTAATCAACTTTCAAAGTATGCTCCTTATTTGGTAGCCGATCCTAGATCTAGGATGAATAAGTTTGTGATGGGGGTCTCCAATTTAGTGAGTGAAGAATTCTGGTTCGCTTTGCTAATTGGTGACATAGACTTATCTCGGTTGATGACATATGCTGAATAAATGGAGGAGGAGAAATTGTGGAAGAGAAGAGATCATAAGGCCAAAAGGGCCCGTTTTGAGGGTAAGTTCCAAAAGGGTGGCCGATCACATCATGGCCAAGGATTTTCTCGTGATCCTATGGTGGGCTTTGCTAGTGATTTCCTATGGGCCTGAGGTGTCGAAGCTGTGGCTCCAAATGTTGGTTGTCCAAAGTGTAGTAAGGGTAATAGTAACCCATGCTTGAGGGGCACTAACACTTGTTTAGTTGTGGGGAGATGGGTTACAAAAAGTCTGAATGCCCTCGGTACCGCAACAAGGGTAAAGGTGGTGAAGTTGATAGAGGGGGTTCTCCAAGGCATAATCATTTCTATGCTCTTCAAAGGAGGCATGAAGTGCCCGATGTAACTAACGGTAATTTGAAGTTTCCTTGGCTTTGATGTGTGTGCATTGTTAGGGCCAGTGTGCCATTTTTTCTCTCTTTATTCTTTTTCGTTGCTAGAAAGTCCATAAGTGTTGATCTATGTTCATCTTGGATTAGGTTTTTCCATGAGACTTGTTAGAGTTGGTGTGGTGGTTTGTGGTGTTATACTTGGGATGGAATAGTTGTATGCATGTTGTCTCTTCATGGAGATTGGATATGTTTATGGGTCTCTAGAATAGGGTCTTAAACCCCTACCTTTATATGTTTATGGTGGTCTCGAGTAATGAGGTATTGAATTGTGTAGAGCTTGTGAATTATTTGGGTAGTGTTGCGAGTCTTGGAGGATGAGAGGTTGTTTACTAAAAGATGATTAGTGTGCTTTGTGAATAACAAGAAGTTGGTTATAATTCTTTAAGCATTATGATATGAGTGTGCTTTAGATTTTTTTTGTAAGGCTAGCATTGTGATTGGTAGTCTAAGTAGGTTGACTATGGGTAGCTAAGCATATGTGGATAATGGTGGCAAAGGAGACTAGTGAGGTCTATCAGTTGGCTAGGTTGGAAGTAGGATGAGAGAAGTTGGGAATGATAGTATAGTGCCCTTGGTGATTTCGAATCTTCATGGGTTAAGAGGTATAGATTAGGCAACGCCTTGATTCCACCTTATTAGAGTTGGAATTTTGGGTGAGAAGATGATAGAGTGGAGGTTGTCTCCTAAGGGGGAGATGGTGGTTATGGTACGAAGTGGACTACGTGTGTTTAAGGTTAACAATTGAGTTGAGGATTGTGAGCCTTATAGAGTGTAGAGGGAGGTTGGTAAGATTGCATAAGTTTAGGATTTCCTATGGATGTAGATATGGTTCATCCAGTTCTTCATGCTTCTAGGTGGATGGGATGTGTTGGTGATTCTAGTGCTATAGCACTCCTTAGAATTGTGGGAGATGTGTAGGACAAGTTGGCTTAAAGGAAGGTTTAGGTGGAGGTGTTGGATGGATGACTGGAAAAGTTGGTTAATGAGGGTATGGTGTTCATCAAGGCCCATTTGGAAGAGTCTTCCATTCGTATGTGTTTCTCGGGGAGCAGCATGGAGAAGCAATATTCGTATCTCTTTCATTTTATTCAAGCTTACGATGACATGTCAAGTCCTTTTTTATAATTTCGTGTCTCAGGTTTCGGCCCTTATGTCATTGCATGCATTCATGTTCTTGTTAATAACATTATGAGAATTTTGATGTACATGTTGAAATTTCCTTAGAAATAATGTTTATGTGCATTGATGCATTCATATTTGGGCTAAAGTCTTCATAACTACTTTTCTTGTGTACATTTCTTTGACATTCGGGGATGAATATTCCCAAGGGGGAGATATTGTGATACCTCGTAACTTTATGCTCTTGTATATCCATGTTTCAATCCTCATTTTGTTAGGTTGGTGGTGTACTAGATTTATGGGATATTCCTAGTACCTAAATAAGTTCAAGACATACCTCCAAGTTGAGTTTTGGATGTTGTTTCATATAAGGGTCAACTTTAAACTAGCCTAACTCTTAGCACATTTGGAAGTGGGTGGACCACGAATGTCAAATGAAATCCCTTTGAGTTAGCTTCACAACACACTTGGTTTCATATCAGTTCGAGGTCTGATGAAGGAGTTATGATTGTTTTTGTGAGGCCCTCTCATGCAGTGTTGTCACAAGGACTGTTTGACGGCCAGTGTGGCCTTTAACGGGACATTTGGGGAAGCTAAGGTTGGAAAAGGACATTTTTGGAACTAAGTATGATGGCACAGCCAGTAGTGTGGGCCATGTGGCTCACCATTGACCATGGGATGGCCACAAGGTGTGCCAAAGGGAGCTTGTTGAAAATTGGGGAAAATATGGCTAAGGATGGTGCCACGGGAACTGTTGACGTGCCATATGGAGTGGGATGGCCCGTGGAACTTAGAGGTATGGTGGCTTGCAACATTATTTTTGTCTAAATGAGGTGGGATGGACCAGTACATGGTCCATGTAATGCCTCACGGTCCGTGAAGCGGTCCGTCAAAGTGATGAGACGTCAATTTTTCCAAGTTTCCCAACTTTCGTTTTTTTTTGCACTAAGACACTTCACAAGGTTCTCCATATGACCCATGTAGTTTCACATGGCTATTCAAGTCTCCAGTGAGATGAAACTTTGCAAATTTTTCCATCCGTTCACTTATGGCATCTTCGAAAATTTTAATTACTCTAATGCCCTTTTCAAAATTGCAATGCTGTCTTAACCTTCCTAAAAGACCTAACAATATTTCAAAAGGATCAAAATCATTACTCTCATCTCAAATATACTCTCATTTCTCTCAAAAGCCTCCATCAAGCCCCAATTTAATTTCAAGAAACCCAAGAACAAGATTGGATTCAAAGATCATTTCCAAGCCTTCATTCTTCCCAATCTCAATTCCAAGCAACTCTAGACCTAAGGTATTTGGGTTTCTTTCATGGGTTCCTTTCACCCATAATACCCAAGCTTCCTTTTTCCTAAATGGCATGATTTGAAGTTGAGTTTACAAATCGGTTTAATAGTATGTATGTAAAGTTGTAATTATTTTTCTATGTTGTGAGCTATATGTCTTAGATCTAATGTAAGTTTCGATGAGGGGTTTTGATGTGAATGTCTTGGGGGTGTTGAAAGATGGTTTTACAATATATTTTCTTTCATGATTTCATCTCTAAATTTCATGGTCTTTTACCCCCACAACATACCCCCAAAGTGTTTGATAAAATGTCCAGTTATGATTTCTTGAGGAATTGAAGGTCTTAAGCATGAGATATGATATGAATGATGTTATGATGATGAATTGAGCTTATGTATATGATTATTCCTATATGATGTATTGCATTAGAACATATGATGAATCCTATGTATAGTGTGGAATTTGACCATGCCCAATCCGGGGGGAGGGGTCTAAGTGCCCTGATAACCTAGTGAAGGATTTATACTTCTCCACCTAGTAATAGCGCGACATCATCACTAACCTAAATGGGGGTTAATACTCATCACAGATGAGGGTTAGTACTCATCTACCTAACTGATGGGGCGACATCATCACTAACCTAGATTAGGGTTTGTACTCATCCACCTTGGTGATGGGGCGACATTATCACCAACCTAGATGAGGGTTAGTACTTATCCACCTAAATGATGGGGCATCATCATCACTAACCTACCGAAGGGTTGTACATTTGGAAATCTAGCTTCGTTTCTTCTTCACATATGATATCCTATACAAGCATGAGTTACTTAAGCATGTTTTACTTAAGCATTGATCATACATGGCATATTGTATATTATGTCTATTGCTTAATATCGTGCATTTGGACTATGATACCTAATTCTTGTTCCATTGCATCCTACATACTTAGTACATTCAAATGTACTAACACATACTCTTGCCTACATGATATCACCATGTAGGAATCGGTGCTCAAGTTGATCATCCTCCTCCTCCACGTGGCTAGTTGGTGCTATTCCAAGTTTGTTGGTGAGTCTTCCATTTCGGGGACCTTGGTGTATGTTGCTATTTTCTATGTATTGAGACACTATCTTATGTTTTATTGACTATGAGGGTGAGCCCAGTAGCTTTGTCTTGGCCCCCGCTCTATCTATGTATTTAGAGGTGTTTGTTGGACGAGTTGTGTATTTATTATATGAGCTATGATTCCTTGTCATTGATGTTTATGTTTTGAGAAGCCAGCACTAAGCCCCTTGTTCCTTTTGCTTACTTTATGCCTTTTATATGCTTTCGCGATCAAGGATGTGTAATGTCAAGTTAAGAGGGTTGATTGGGGTTCCTTCGGGTTCCCCATTCGTCTTGCCACATCTAGACCCTAGGCTTGGGACGTGATACTTCAAACAAAAGTTGAGGAAGGCTTGAGACTTGACTTGGGTTATTGGAATCTAAAGCTTGTTCTTTAGATTATTAAGATTGAATGGAGGGTTTGATAGTGTATTGGGAGGATTTTGAGAGTGTTTCTTTAGAGTTTAAAGCTGAGAAATGGCTAAGTATAGAAGTATTAATGTTTAAATAGGCATTGGGTTATTACTCAAATGCCCTTGGATGATAGAAGAAAACTAGGAAAAATTTTGCACTGATCCATGCCCCAGGCATGATGCAGACTAGGAGGCGTGCCAGATTACACTATGGCCCACCCCAGGCACGTCGCTGCCTGGGTGCGTAGGACTATTGGAAATCGTTCCTATTGGAAAAGTTATTTTTCGCTACGGGTCTTCTAAAATTCGAGGGCTACCGTTTTCCCACTCAATTTTTCCCCCTGAACAAGAATATGAAGTAGAATTTTTGAAATCATGCATGTATTTTGAGATGTATAAGAAATACACTTATGGGGCATTCCGAAGCAAATGAGCTGTGCTACAATAATATAATTCATCAATATATATTTTAAAAGTTTTACAAGGAAAACTCTCAATTGCAATAAGTAAATTGAAAATTTATTAAAGTAACTTTGTGGCCAATGTCAAACTCTCCCTTTGAATCTAGCACGAATCATATAATAATATAAAGTGGACACAACATAATAAAAACTTTAGGATAATAACAAAAAGTGTCATCCATAATCATATAATTTATATTCAGAAGTAAAATGATATTTAGATAATATATCATTACAAGCTTCTTATATTATGCTAATGAAAGTGTATGAATATTAGTCACTAATCTAAAAAGATAAAAGAAGAAGAAGATAAAGTATAACTCCTCATGTTCTATACTATATAGGTCACTTATTTAATAACTTTACCCTTGATTCAATTTTTTCATTCATGTATATGTAAAAGAAAATGTAATTTTGATATGTGCATGCTAGTAGCACGATTATTCAATCATGATATATTATCAAACTTTAATCGTGAAATTGATTTTATAATGACAAATAAATAGAAGATGCTTATATGAATAATACAGTAAAATTGTTCTTTCTTCCTTTTCCCAAGATACACACCTTAAACTTTGCCTGCAAAAAAACAAACAAAGAAAACAAATCAACAATTAAGACAAAAGAATCATAATTGGCAGATCATATTTTTAAAGACATTCTTGAAAAACTCTAATATAAAATAAATTTATAGGCTAAATATAAGTAATTCATAGTTAGATTTATCATATTTTTTTAACAAGAACAGTTGAGTAGGCATAGATAAAATTCAGAAATTAAAATAAATCTAAGAAGGGCACGATCCAGCATGGGGTATAAAATATATTTTAATATTAAAATAATAATATTAATTTGTATGATGAGTTAGAGGTGGAACATGGTAATAAGTTCCTATGTAACTCCTATAACCTCTAATTCTTTATTTGCCCATTATTCTACCTCATTATTCCTTGTAATTCTTGTAACCACTATGCCATGTTTTATATCATTATGTCTTATAACTCATGTAACTTCCAAGACATAATTATTTTATTCATTTATCTGCATTACTATCTACATTAATCTTATTCAAGATAAGGATGAATTTCTCACCTATAAATTGTTATGTTTCTTTATTTGTGAATTGGAGGAAAACAAAAAGAGAAGTGTGGATAAATATTGTCGTGTGTACTAAAGTTAATGTAGTGAAACAGAGAGTTGAGCCAAAGAAAAAATTCTTAGTGTTCCACTATATTCATGATATAAAAGAGAGTATTTTTATGTCGAAGGAAGGTGTTTTTGTGTGGAGCTTTAGTTACTTCAACTATCCAGAGTTGTTTGAGACTTACAACATTGTTGGACTATTGTATCTTTGAGAAGACAAGTCAAGTGAATTACTGATGGATTGGTGTAGATTTTGTCGTATTAGGCTTTAACATCATTAAAGAGAGCAAGATATCCACGCCTCTACCTGAATGATTTTTTATTCAATTTTGTCATTTGATCTTTTGAATTGTAGTTTATTGTATTTATGGTATTTTACACCAACATATTATATATAAAAAAAAAGTAAGAAAAAAAGAGTTGCATATTCATATTCAGCAAAGTGTGAGACAGAGTTTTATATTTATTTTTTTTACGAGTAGGACCTAATAATAAAACACTAAAAATTCAATAAAAATTTTTAAAAAATAAAAATTAGAGATAATGGGAGGAAGGCTATGTTATACTGGATGATTATCTAATTGAGCATAGGTATTAAAGTTAATGTTTTAGTATGAAAATTGATTTGGAGATGAATTATAGTCACAAGAACCATCTAGTACAAAGTTAAGTTAAAAAATTTCTTATCGATGGAGTTCTGATATATATATATATATATATATATATA
>JAOTQR010012344.1:0-54415 GCA_025774065.1 Solanum ossicruentum
TACAAGCTTTCAAAGAGGTGCAAGTCATTTGAAATAATTTCAAAGAACACTTGGGCTTAAAAGCCAAACATTCTTCATAAACATTCATACCTCGACTGAAAAGCCAAATCATAGTTCATATGATATTTTTCATGCATAGGGTTAGCCCATTCATAGTATCAATATGGTGTAAACAACCATTGTTGCTCAAAGAGCCATACCAGACACATTTATGTGATCATATTCTTGTCATAGCCATATATGTTAGCTTAAACGACAGAATCATTTTCATAAACATATGTGGGCTTAACCCGCTGAATCATTTTTATCAAAATCCAATGCTTATTAACCCATATGCCATGAATGATACGTGAATAGAAATGGGAAATAGAGATTCACTCTTAAATCAACAATACCATATGAAATTCAAGTAAATCCATAAGTAAAATCCACATTCAAATCACAATTTAGTTTACCCATGCTTAAATCAAACCTTAAAGGGACAATGCATATTCAAATCTTCATAATCATCAATTAAATATATCCCATACCTCTATTCAACATATTAGAGATTAAATCACTTTAAAAGCAACAATAAAATATAGCCCATACCTCAATTAAATCAAATAAACAATAATCTAAAAGACATATTTAAAGCAAGGCAATTTCATAAAATCATGAGTAAAAGAGTTTGGGGTCTTCATGGTTGAAAGGGACCATGAATTAATCCACATACTTTAGTTTTCAAAGAAGAAACAAAAGAATTTGATGAATAAGAGATACTTTCCTTTATTACCATGCTATGTCTTCACTAGTTGCTTGAGAAAAGTTCTTAAGAGAGAGGTTGAATAAATTCTAAGTGTCGAATGAATTTGATTGAACGAAGAATAGTATAGGTAATTTGAATGTCTTCTGATAGGATATAAAGTTATAAAAGAACCTTAGGAGCAGCCAAAATTACAAGAACACTATTAATGTAACGGATGATAAAATGTTGCCAGGGGATCTGTTCCACGGACCGTACCAAGCATACGAAACGTGTTCCCTTCCTTGAAGCCACATTTACCCAAAATTTCACTGATGAAGTTCTCAGATGGTGATTCCATACTTGGGAATTATTCACACCAATGCCCATACATAGGTCTATACAGACCGTAAAGGGTTGATGTGAGAAGTGCCTTGGCCACAATATGGTTTTTAAGGCTAAGGCTAAATCACACAAGCCACCACACAGCCCATAAAGTGCCATATGGACTGTGTGAGTTCATATGGTGTGAACCTTAGTCTTGAACTCCAATGTTAAGGCCAATACTCTATTAACAAGGCTAAGGGTCACCTAAAGGCTCCTTCACACAGCTTTTGGTGAGTCATACAGCCTGTGGAGGTGTCCATAAGGTGTCACCTTGGTTAGACACAATCCAAAACCGAAATACAAGAACCATTAAGGCTATACAAATGCGGGTCCATGCGCTATCTCTCCCTTTGGAACATTCATCTTCGGATGTGCTTGAACAAGGCTTAAAAGGCTTGACTTAATCATGAAACATCCAAACACAAGATACAATGCATAGTTTATCACTTCAAATTAATGTCATTAAGACTTATATCAAAAAATTCTTAAAATAATTCAAAACATTTTTAAATAATTCATGTGTGCATGTATGCATGTCATGCCATGAAACACAAGAGTGAAAGAATTAGGACCACTTGCAATAAGAATAACCTAATCCCTTAAGCTTGAGTAGATTGGAAAAGATAGGGATATTGTTTCATCATCTCTAACTCCGCTTCCCATGTAGCATGCTCCAGATGTTGGTTTCTCCAAAGCACCTTAACTGAAGCCAAATCCTTCTTGCAAAGTTGCTTCAATTGCCTATCCAAGATATCAATCGAGACTTCCTCTTAAGATAAGTTATTTTGAACCTCAACACCTTCCAAAGGCACAATTGTACTATGTTCACCAGTCATATTCCTCAATATAGACACATGAAAAACTAGGTGAACAGAACTCAAATCTAAAGGTAAATCCAACCTATAAGCCACATTCTAATCCGTTCAACAATCTCATAAGGACCTACATATTGGTGACTTAGCTTGCCCTTCTTATCAAAATGCATTACACCCTTCATGGGTGAGACCTTCACATACACCCAATTACCCATATGAAACTCAACATCCCTCTTCCTAACATCCGAATAAGACTTTTGGCGACTTTGATCCATTTTTAACTTATGTTATAATCAACTTCACCTTTTCTATAGCCTCCAACACAAAATTTGGGCCAATGAAAGCCATATTTTCCAACTCAAACCACTCCACCAGAGAACTATATCTCCTACCATACAAACCTTCAAACGGTGCCATGCCAGTGTTAGCAAAAAAGCTTTTTTTTATAAGCAAACTCAATAAATGGTATATGATCAACCCAATTACCCTTGAACTCCTACACAAAGCCCTAAAGTTGTCCCCTAAAGTATGAATTGACCTTTTGGCTTGTCCATTGATTTGAGGATGAAAAACAGTACTTAACTTCAGCTTGGTGCCAAGTCCTCCTTGAAACGATCTCCAATAGTGAGAAGTAAATTGAGTGCCACGATTCAATATGATAGACCTTGACACACCATGAAACCTCACCAAATCTTGGATATACAACCTTGAATATCTTCAGCATGGAAGGAAGTCTTGAACGGTAGGAAATGAGCCTATTAGACATCCGATCAACAATAACGCAAATTGGATCAAATTGCTTCCGTATACGAGACGATCGAACCACAAAATCCATGTTCATATCTTCACACATCCAAGTAGCAATCTAAATATCTTTGAGCTAAACCACTTGGCCTTTGATGCTCTACCTTAACTTGTTGATAATTAGGACATTCAGATACAAACTTGGCTATATATTTCTTCACATCATGCCACCAATACACTTCTCTCAAATCCCACACATTTTGGTAGATGACGGGTGAATGAAATAATGAGAGTTATGGGCTTCACTCATGGTCACCATCCTAAGATCATCAACCTCTGGAACACATAATCGATCTTGATACCAAAGCATACCATCTCCCCCTTAGGAGAAAATCTCTATCTTCTTCTCGGGAACGAACTTCTTCAACTCAACCAATGATGGATCTAGGTCTTGCTTAGCCTTTACATCAATAACAATAGAAGATTCAGCCCCATTCTGAACATTAGTACCACCATCATTAGATTTGGCCAACCTAACACCCAAAGTAGCTTATTGGTGAACATCCTTTACCAACTCCTCCTTCATTTCATCAACATAAGGCACACTCTCCATGGACAATCTACTAAGAGTGTCGACTACAACATTTACGTTGCCAAGATAATATTGAAAACTCATGTCGTAGTCCTTAAGGAGTTCCAACCATCTTCATTACTTTATGTTAAGATCCCTTTGGGTGAAAAAAATATTGCAAACTTTAGTTATTGGTGAAAATATCAACACGAACTCTATACAAATAATGTCTCCAAATCTTCAAAGTAAACACCATAGTCACTTAATCAAGATCATGACTCGGGTAATTACGCTCATGCACTTTCAATTGCCTTGATAATTAAGCTATCACCTTACTATGTTGTATAAGTACATAATCCATCCCAATACGAGAGCATCACAATAGACAACAAACTAATCTAAGCCATTCGATTGAGTCAAAACAAGAGCTGTTGTAAGTTGTTCTTTCAAAGTCTAAAAACTCTTTTAACATTTATCCAACCATACAAACTTGGCCTTCTTTTAAGTCAACATAGTCTATTGAGATTTAATAGATGAGAAACGCTCAACCAATCTCCTATAATAACCAGCCAAGGAAAGAAAACTTTGAACATCCGAAGGAGACAATAGTCTAGGAAAATTCTTCACAGCTTCAGTCTTCTTCTGGTTAACCATAATTCCATCACCAGATACCACATGATATAGAAAAGCTACCTTACCTAACCAGAACTCACATTTATGGAACTTAGCATACAATTATTGCTTCCTCAGAGTCTAAAGAAGCAACCTCAAATGATCCATATGCTCCTACTTACTTCGGGAATAAATAAGGATATCATCTCGATGAAGACAAACATAAAACTATCAAAAATTGGTTTGAACACCCAATTTATAAGATCTATAAACATATTCGGAGGATTAGTGAGGACAAATGACATCACCAAAATTCAAAGTGCCCATATGTAGTTCGGAATACGATTTTGGGGATGCCACACTCCCTAACCTTCAATTGATTATAATAAGAATGGAGTTCAATCTTTGAGAAACGGGTAGCCCCTTGATGTTTATCAAACAAGTTGTCGATCCTTGGCAACTGCTATTTATTCTTGATGGCTGCCTTATCTTATTCCTTATAATCAATGTATATCTAAAGAGATTTGTCTTCTTTCTTACAAATAATATTGGAGCACCCCATGGAAATATGTTTGGCCTGATGAAGCCTTTCTCCAACAGGTCCTTTAATTGATCCTTCAACTCTTTCAACTCATCCAGTGTCATACGATAAGGAGGAATAGAGATAAGTTGAGTATCTTGGAGAAAGCCTATGCCAAAGTATACTTCTTTTTATGGAGTGATACAAGGGAAGTCTTCGGAAAATACATCCAAAAACTCATTAACCACCAAAAATGATTCAAGAGAAGGTGATTCAAACTCTATATCTTCAACCCTCACAATGTGATAGATGCACCCCTAAGAAACATCTTTCAGGCCTTGAGAGTAGGAAATAAACTATCCTTTTATAGTGGAGTAACTATCCTTCCATTCAAGGATGAGCTCATCCAGAAACTAGAACTTGAGCTTCCAGGTTCTACAATTTATAGAAGCATATGAAGCATGCAACCAATCCATCCTGAGAATAACATCAAAATCAAACATCTCAAGTTCCACAAGATTGCATAAAAGGAATATATGCAAGCTGGATATAGACAACCCTAATAAACTCTTCGGACAACAATAGACTCACCCATGGGAGTATAAACTAAAAAGGGATCCCTTAGAATTTTAGGGCTCAAACCAAAACTTAACATCCAAAAGAGGAGTCACAAAAGATAAAGTTGCCCCTAGATCAAGAAAAGCATAAGCATCAAAATCAAAGACGTTTAACATTAACGTCAATACATCCGGAGTCTCCTTAACTTCCTGTTAGGTATGTAAAGTGTAGAACCTATTATTTTTTGGTGCACCAGCTTGTGGAGTATTTTACTGACCTTGACCTCCTTAGGCCACTTGACCCTAACCATTTTGGGTAGCTTTAGGACAATCACCAACCTTGTGGTTCTTTTTACTATACCCATAGTATGCACCCAAATCTCTTCAACAAGTACCTGAGTAATTCTTCCCACATGTAGTACACTAAGGAGGCATTAGCCAATCCTTAACCTATGCCTTAGGAGGAGGCACCCGAGCATTTGAAACCCTTGCATGAGAACCTTGGCCCTGTTGAAAGCGACCACCACCACCACCACTGTTGGAGTTGGAGAATCCACCATTATAAGAGGACTTCTTAGAATCATGTACCCTCTTCTTCTTGAGCTTTTCTCCTTCAATCTGCTCAACATATGTCATGAGTCTGGAGATATCCATATCTCGAATAAGCACAACCATATGACATTCCTTCATAATAGAATCAGAGATACCAAAAATAACTTATTGATTCTTGCACGAGGGTTAGCCACTAGCATAGGAGCATAATTTGAGAGTTTTATGAACTTTAGGCCGTAGTCCCTCACACTCATACCACCCTATTTGAAGTTGATATATTCTGTAATCTTAGCCTCCCCAGGTTCAAGATGGAAGAAACGATCCAGGAAGGAAAACTTAAACTCTTCCCAATTAACTCCATTACCACAGACCCTCTCAATCAACCATTCAGTATGCCACACAAGTAGCCAACTCAGCTTTCTCCTTAGAAGTCACTCCCAAAATAGTCAACACCTTGGAGAGTTCATCAATGAATACTTGAGCATCCTCATTAGCCTTTGATCCACAAATATTTTGAGGATTCATCTGAGTGAAATCTCTCACTCTAGCAGTGTCACAACTTAGGAGGGTGCCTTAGATATGGCTGGCAACTAGAGACTATTGCTAGTTCTGAAGCGGACTACTTGGCCTCATCATATTCATCCAATCAATAAACTCTGCTAATTAGCAAATGACAAGAGAAAAATAAATGGGCACATCTCTTCTTCTAGTCTTGAAGGTATATCAAATATATAAAGGCTAGAAGAATGAACTAGCTCACAATCTTCATAATCAACATCTGACTTTAGTCTATAAAACCTCTATCACTATCATGTGGTGCCAATGACAGCCCCATAGCTACCTCAATAAAAATAAAACTAATCAAGTCTAACCCTATAGCATGATGAAAATAACTAATGACCCTCTGAAGTAAAGGAGGCTCACCCAAATCAGCTAAACTGCTCAGATCCTTAATGATGCGCCTGTTGACGATCACTAATCCTTGTATCTACATAATGAAACGATGTAACACTGAGTGGCATCAATACATGGAATGTATGATATGTAAAATAGTTGGATGAAATCGAAACAGGTGGAATAATTTATAATAACATCAACTAAGAATAGTAACCAATCAACATGTCAAGTGTCTGTCTAGAATAAGAATAAAGAGTAGACAAGTGTCCCATCAAACTGATCAAACCTCATCAATCAAATCAGAATTATCTCAAAGGAACTCAACTTTACTCATCTCATCTTATGTCATCTCGACTCAGAGTACTCAAGGGAGGATCTTCCTAGAAGTTTCTCTTATTTAAGAATACTCACTTATGAACTAGTGACTGTACAACAATCACGCTGATGTTGCCACAACCATTCCGTACTTGTCAGGTAGGGAATAAATTGAATCCACTAGGGACCACAAGCAAATCAAACTAGTAATCTATTGTTTCAGGGGCTCTATCAAGAGGGAACCTCCACATAATGTAATGTGTTGGTTCGAATCCTCACCTACTCTTGGATATGTAGTTTGATAAGTGCGACTTTGATTAACTCTTACTCTTTTTGTGCTCGATACTCCTCTCAAGACTCAATGCTCATAAGATAATCAATCTCATCCAATCATCTCGATCATCTCATCTCAAATCAGCCTCATGGAGGCGCTCATTATTCAATCAATTTCATATGGACTCTCATAATCTCATAAATCAATAGCTCAAGGCTTAGAACAATCATTAGAAAACAATTGAACAGATAGTCATTAGAGTTCATTAATGGAGACTCATGGGACTATCAAGAACTATCAACTCAGCATCTCATCATTTTCACATCAGAATCACAATCGACATTTTCAAATCAAGGCTCTAGACTCAATTGCTAAGTTCATTCATGCACACTTTCAAAATTATCATGTAGGGTTGTACAGTATCTCATGAAAATATTCAATTCAAGAAATATAAGTTTATGATGATAATCAATGTATGAAAATACATGTAAGTAATATACTTATCAGGAAAATCTTGAAGAAACAATTCATGAATCATGTACGTGGAATCATGAACTTTTGACTCTCTTCTAAGATCATCTTACGGGAAAATGGGAGAAGAATCTCATGTTTTTTGTGTATCCTTTCATACCTGGATTGAATCTTTGGACAATTAACTTCGAGGAACTTTCCTCGAACTCCTCAATTTTACAGTCCCCTTCTCCTCTCTTCTCTTTAGCCCTAGGTCTTTTTCAAGGACTTAAAAGAGACTTAGACTAGGTTCAAAACCCTTATTATACGTAAAATGACCTATTTAGATCATATATTAAGACCAGGAGGATTTAGAAAAGTCTAGAATGCCCCTCATGAAGTTCGAAAAAAAATCCATCTTAGGACGTGGGGTTCGCGATGCGAATTGGCTATATTTTTCGCATTCTTCACAAAAAATTCTCCAAACGAGTTTTTCAAATCCTGCAAAAATTATTAAAAAAAATTATAAGTGTTGGTCCTTGATGGAGGCATGTCGCACCTTTATCGCACACCAACACTAGTTAATGTTTTTACATCAAAATATTATCATTTGATCTGGTTGCTCTAAAAAGAAACTGAAACCACTTCACCACTCAATTTTTCATGCTAATCGAATATCAATTGTTGAATTTGCCATCGGAGCATAGGAAGACGCATTATGTGCACATCTCTTCTCTAAGGATATTTTAGTAATTTTTTATCGTGTTACATCATCTCTCCCTTGGAATCATTTGTCCTCGAATGATGAGTAAAGGTAGACAACAAGGCACGAATAAAAATCAGAAAGCTTCTCAAAACTCACCCAATAACTCAAATTCTTGACTCCTCGTCAACCTCAACAAATTCTACTTAGACTCCGGAATAGATATATCAACTCAAGAATAGTAGACTCCGGAATAGATATATCAACTCAAGAATAGGCAGTTCAATTTATATCAAGGGTAGGAATATTACCTATATTATTCTTATCATCAGGACTCTATGTATACCTCTCAAGCTCATTTCCCTAGCTCAATTGAACTCCTTTTCATGGCACTCTGCTCCATCTACTTAAGCCTATGTCTCCTATTCAACTCTCTACCAATCCACATCATCTTATTCCATTCAAGCCTACTTCTAGGCCTCAAGGTGCTATACTTAAGATTATCATACTCATACAAAGCTAATCCTGAATAGTTAGGTCTATACTTCCACAGGGTCTTTCATTAAAAGATCAATAGTCCTCTTCACTACTTCAGTATCATGAAGTCTTTAATAGTATGTCATCAATACTCACATAATAACAACCACACATTCAAGCTTATCACTCTAATCACTTCAACTGTATCTCAGAAATTTCTAGCCTACTTAGCACTTGTACCTCCACCATTCAGTGAGCTCCTATTTAAGGATTCACCAACATACTCTTACATATCTATGGCATATCAGAATGTCACATATCTCCCCTCCTCCCTATCTCTATCCCTACATGACAAAAGTACGACACCAATGTCATAACAAGGATACGTTTTCTCCTCCTCATCTACCCTCATTCTCCATCTATTACTATTAGTATCACCACTTGGAACTAGAGGGACTCGTTATCTTCCCCTTTGGAGAAACACCAACTACTGCTTTTCATGCAATATAAGTATGATACTACGTTTCAAACTTGATACTCTATGTTCTACCATCAACAATGACATAACAAGCCGAAGGTCAGGGCATGCGTAAGGTGACATCAGAATGGTGAACTCTCACTTTCTCTTATCAACCATCACTATTCTACCATAATCAACACTTCTATCGAGACTGTAACGCTGGAGCACTCAATGGCTGGGAACAAGGATCATTAGCACAATTTAATTGAGAAATCTTATTTGAGAATATTCATAACGGAGTACAATCCTCCTCGTCCATCGAGACCCTTTCTGGGTTCATAGAATTATCCACAATATAGAATTTAAGTCACATCTCAATAAGCATAAGAGTGGAAACACTTAGATATATGGGGTAAGATCAAAATTAATGAATGAACTCATCGTTTTTCATCCTCACAACTCAAGATGAATAACAATCAACAAGTGGTATATAGAACTAGGCCACGGGCATGGCAGTTGTATACTAGATGGGAATAGAGTATTGTCTTCCCTGAAGTATAAAGAGTATATGAGAAAAGAATTGACACCTCTTTCAAATCAACCTATGAACATTAAGAATCAAGATCTACTTCAGTTACCACATCACCATCTCCCCCTTAGCTCAAGGGTCATCTCTCAAGTTTCACGAATCAATTTCCTCTACTAGGCTAGAAGCATATACCTCCACATAAACAAGGAATCACTAACCATAAGAATAGGCATCTTAAATTCATCTATCATACTATAGCTACACATATAAAATAGCCACTAAGACTCTCTCCAAATATACCACTCTTAGCTCCTTCATTTTAGTATGGAAATCTCTCTATATTTGTCGCTCCTAATTGCATACATAGCCACTTCCCACAACTCTTGCAATCTAATCTCCTCTTTTGCCTATAAACTCCTAACTTTTATCCCTCTTAGATTCAATTATATATCAGACTTAAACTATAATGGAAAACTTATCATCGTCTATCCATAAGGCCAATCGACTTAGCTACACTTGATGACAAATAATGCTTACTTCAGCCCACTCCTTATTGACAACTCAAATATACTATCTAGATTCTTATAGTAGTCAGAGCTTAGAGCTTCACACATCTTTACGCAATCATGGACATATATCTCACCTTCTCTTATCTATTCGACTATCCTCATTTCACTCATCTTACCTAAGGGGTACTAGTACTCTGCATATAACATCCCTTTTTCTTGCCAATCAGCATCTTCCTCTTGAACACACACCATGGTAACTGCTTAGAGTGAATCTCCAGCAAAGACTATCACTATCATGATTTTGTCTCCTCTTTGCCACTACTTCTCAAAATTTAAGCTTGGAGTCTAATACTAACACGTGCATCTATCACACACCTCTTTGATGATTACACCAACTTACAATTACTAGGTAAATTTCAGAGCATAAGTCCACTAAAATCTCATAGAAGGTATTTACTCAACATATCCCCTCTTCGCAACTCAACTACCGTTCCTCCACTCACTATAACCCCTTACCTTCTAAGCTTATAACTCTATGAATCTCATAGGGCTCTCACTTCAGAATCATAAGCCTACATTAGATCTATCGCATTTAAATCACTCTATCCTATTCATTATCTATACTTCACCCTCACTAATAATATGACACAACAACATAAACCTCTTTCTAGTCTTAAGCATACTATATCATATTCTAATAATAACTTCCTCTATATCTCATCAAGAAAATCACAGGGCACTTATGACTCTTCCGCAAACTTATGCAAATAGACTCATAGTCTCATTACTTACCTAATAGGTATATATTTCTAATTCCAAGCCCCAAACAACTATCACTCTCACTATCTCATCCTTTCCTTTCTATCATTATCATTCTAGCTCTGGAATGACAACTCTACTTAGGGTGGTATAAGGCCTCATATCTTACTCTTAGGTGGTAACGTTAAACTCTTTAAAGACATATGTTTCTCTCTCCTGGATAACATTCGGAGCAAGTTTTGAAATGGGGGGCCAAGGTACAACAAGAGATAACTCAAATGAACGATCCATATGAGCAATAGTACATTCTTTCTAGTCAATCAACTAAGCATACGAGTCATCTTCTCTCAAGCATAATGCAGTCGTTGTACCATGCTGATCACTCAGAGCATAGAGTAACTCATCGATAAGGATCTGAATATTCCCGTCTCTACCACCACGTAGGTTAGACATAATTGGAATGTTTAGAGTAACGCATGAATCATCACATTTCTTAAGGAACAACTCTGTTGTACAAATCAGAAGAGAGCTTTCCTAGAGTTTAACTCTATAGCACGAATTTGGAATAAGAAAGAAGTGTAACAATTCCTAATGTCCTATAGCCTCCTTATGAAGTGTGGTCAATAACACACTTATATACAAGACTCTACTAGACACGACTTTATAGACTCCATAGGATACTTGAACTCTATGCTCTGATACCAAGTTTGTCATATCCTGGGAGGGTACCCAAGATGTGGCCGGCACCTAGAGACTATTACTAGTCCCCAAGCGAACCACTTGACCTCATCACATTCATCTAATCAATGAACTTTACTAATCAGTAGACGGCTGGAGAAAAGTAAATGGGCACATCTCATCATCTAGTACCAAAGGTATATCAAATATATAAAGACTAGTAGAAAGAACTAGCTCATAATCTTAAATATTAACATCTGACTCTAATCTATGAAGCCTCTATCACTATCAAGTGGTGCAAAAGACAGACCCATGACTACCTTTATCAAAATAATAATCTAATCAAGTCTAACTCTAAAGCAAGATGAAGATAACTAATGACCCTTCAAAGTAAAAGAAGCTCTTTTGCTAAACTAGATAAATCATCAATAATGCACCTGTTGGCAATCATTAATCCCTGTATCTGCATCATGAAATGATGCAACATTGAGTGGCATCAGTACTTGGAATGTAAGGTATCTAAAATAGCTAAATAAGACAAAAACAGGTGGAGTAATATGGAACAACATCAACTAAGAATAGTAACCAATCAACATGTCAAGTGTATATCTAAAGCAAGAACAAAGAGTAGACAAGTGACCTGTCAAATTGGTCAAACCTTATCAATCAAATCATACTCATCTCAAAGGAACTCCACTCAACTAATCTTATCTTATATTATCTCATCTCAAATCATAGTACTCAATGGAGGATCTTTCTGGGAGTTTCTTTATCCAACAATAATCACTTTGAGTGAAATGACCCCAAAAAGTGTTTGAAAACGTGCCTCGAAAGAGCCCAAAATCATAATTTCCGTATATCTCAAATACGTGCTTGATATTAAAAATCCAACTTCATAGTCTTCATCAGGGGGCAAAATGTGATATCTAATGCGTGATATCTATACATTTTTTGTGCAGTTTTTCATTTCAGTCCAAGGCTTTTGGGTCCTGGGCGTAAGTTTTCCTATATATGAAAATACCTATATATAGCCTTATTTTACCTTGATATCATGCAAGACATTCTCCAATACTCTATCAAACACAGAGACGAATATTTAACCCCAAATTTCAAGTCCCAAAACTCATCCGGCTCTTAAGTATTTCACTCAAGCTTTAAGTCTCCATTTCTAATCTTCATTAAGGATTCCCTAGAGTCAAGGTATGTGGGTTTCAACCATTGGGTCCTTTCGCCCATGGTGCCCAAGCTTCCTTTTTATCTAAGTTATAGGTTTCTAAGTTGATTTTAATTATGGGTCTTCTACTATGAATTTGACTATGAACTATGTTGGGGTTTTGTAAAAGTGTGACTGTTTATGCATGTTTTAAGCTATGAATCTTAGATCTATGGGTATTACCAAATATTGGTGGGTGGTTTTACATTGAATTGACTTGCATGATTTCGATCTTGAATTGCTTGGTTTTACACTAGCATTGCCCACCAACCAAATGTTTGATGAAATTTTCGAATAATGTATCTTAAGTTAGTGAAGGCCTAATGCTTAATACATGAGTTAAGTGACTTTATGATGATGAAATGGTAATATGATTGTGTTGATTTCAAGAAATGTATCTATGGTATTCTGAGTTTACTATAGCCAATTTAGGGGTGATGCCTCAATAAACTTGGATGGGGGTAGCAAACCATCAACCAATTGAGGGGTTGGTACCTCAATAATCTCGGATGGGGGTGGTAAGTCATCAACCAATTGAGGGGTTGGTACCTCAATCACCTTGAATGAGGATCGTAAGCCATTAATCAATTGAGAGATTGGTACCTCAATAACTTCCGATAGAGGGTGGTTATGCCCATCAACCCATTTAGGGGTTTGTATGTCAATCACTTCTAAGTGGTGGCCTACCTCTGGTTCCAAGTACTAAGTTACTTGGTCTAGTGATGATGGACTATTCCTACGCATGTAGTATGATATATATATATATATAGAGAGAGAGAAGCATGTTTACTCCAAGTATTGTTATATATTCATCTATTGCTTAGTTATACATTTTGACTATGTTGCCTATCTATTTTTGCATTGCATCCTACATACTTAGTACATTCAAACATACTAATGCATACTCTATGGCTACATGATGTTACCATGTAGGAAACGGAGCGCCACTTGATAATCTTCCTCCTCCACGTGGCTAGTGTGATATCTCTCAAAGCTAGTTTGTAAGTCCTCAATCTCGAGGACATATATCTCTTGATTTATAATATGTATAGATTCTCTTTTCTTTATTGTATGCTTCTACTATTATGGTGAGTTCGGTTGCTTGTCTTGTGCCTCGCTAAGTTCTATGTTTAGAGGTGTTGTTGGACAAGTTATGTAATGATGCTATGAGCCTTGAATCTCTTTGACTCTATGATGTTTATGATATGAAAGATGTCCCTTAGCTCCGAATCCCCTATTTACTATCTCTTATTGTTATTTTATTGCTTTCACAACCAAGGATGTGTAATGATATGTTAAGAGGCTTGATTGGGGTCCCTTCGGGTTCCCAGTTCACCGTGTCACATCTAGGCACTAGGCTTGGGTATGAGGCCCTAGGCCAGTGGCTGTACAATAAGCACGCTGATGTTTCCACAACAATTTCGTACTTGCCAGGTAGGGAATGAATTGAATCCACTAGGGACCACTAGCAAATCAAACTAGTCCTCTATTGTTTCAGGGACTATATCAAGAGGGAATGTCAACATAATGTTATTCGATGGTTCAAATCCTTACCTATGTATGGCTACATAGTTTAATTAGTGCGATTTGGATTTACTCTTACTCTTTTAGTGCTCGATGCTCCTCCCAAGATTTCATTCTCATAAGACAATCAATCCCATATAATTATCTTAATCATCTTATCTCAAATCAGCCTCATGGAGGCACTCATCATTTAATGAGTCTCATATGGACTCTTATCATCTCATCAATCAATAATTTAATCAATAGCTCAAGGCTTAGAACAATCACAAGGGAACAATCGAACAAATAATCATTAGATTTCATTTATAGAGACTCATGCAACTATCAAGCTCTATCAACTCATCATGTCATCATTCTCACATCATAATCACAATAGACATTCTCAGATTAAGGATCTAGACTCAATCCCTAAGGTAATTTATGCATGCTTTCAAAATTATCATGCAGGGCTATACAATATCTCATGAAAATTTTCAATTCACAATGATAAGCTTATGATACTTATCAACATATAAAAATACATGGAAGTAATATAATTTTCAAGAAAATCTTGAAGAAACCATTCAAGAATCATGTATGTGGAATCATGAACTTTCAACTCTCTTCTAAGACCATCTATGGGGCATATGAGAGAACAATCTCATACTTTTAGTCTAGTCTTACATATTTGGATTGAAGCTTTTGACAATCAACCTCAAGGAACTCTCCTCAAACTCCTCAATTTTATGCTCCTCTTCTTTTTTCTTCTCTTTAGCCCTAGGTCTTTTTCAAGGGCATAGAAGGGACGTAGAATGGGTTAAAAACCCTCATTATACTTAAAATGACCTATTTTGTTTATATATTAAGTCTATAAGGGGTTTAGAAAGGTCTAGAATGCATCTCATATAATTCGAAAAATTCCATCTCGAGACATGGGGTCCGTGAGGCGGACTGGGTACATTTTTGGCTTTTTTATCAAAAATTCTCCAAATAAGTTTTTTCAAATTGCGTAGAATTTTTTTTAAAAAAATGTAAGTGTTGGTCCGCGATGGAGGCATATCGTGTTTCTGTCGCACACCAATAATCATTGGCATTTTTGTATCAAAAAATTATCATTTGATCTGGTTGCTCTAAAAATCAACCGAGACCACTTTTCCACTTAATATTTCATGCTGACCGTATATCCAACCTTAGATTTTCCATCGAAGCATGGAAAGACACGTTATGTGCACATCTCTCCTCTAGGGGTATTTTTGTAATTTTTTATTGGGTGTTACAGGTAGCCGGAGTGGGATCACAAGGTTGAATACTAACCTTGTCTAGTGTGGGTGGTAACCACTTGGGCAAGCATTGAAATAGAAGTACAAAATTCACCATTAGTGACTAGATCTTCCATTGGTCCTTGAGGAACATGGTCTTCATTAACTGGGGTCGATCTTGGTAGGGAGCTCTTCATGGAGGTATCTTTTGTAATGTAGCAAGGACATTGTCAGGCTTAGGAAACCTTAAGCATATGGCCCAAAGCATGACATAAGACATGAAAAAGTAAGATAATTCCTATAACGCCATCATAGCCTCCCACTCAAAGGTATGGTGCACTTCACACCGATAAATAGGACTGTACTCGATGCAGCATATATAACTCAAAAAATAATTTATAAACCTAGTGCTTTGGTCCAAGCTTGTCATGACCCAGACCTAGGTTCTAAGAGTGACATCGCCAATAGGAACCCTATAGTTCCCAAATAAACCTCAAAATGTCCTTATTCACACCATTGGTTTGAAAGCCTATAAAAGATAGTAAACACACGATTCTTAGGGATGTGAAAGTAGGAATCACACTATAGGGATGTCGTAAGTATAGGGAACACATAGCACATATGGACTAAGGAGCGGGTAAGTATGACTCACTATATTGGGGCAAAGCGGGACTTAGGTTCTTCCACTTTTCCATGTCATAACATATATACACATCATATCATAACTGAATCATAATAACCATATCCAATAGATATCCATAATCATAATTTCCAAATATCAATAAATAACATATATTCATACAAGAGTCTACAAAATGTCCAACAATGTCTCTAGTTATAAAATAGGAAGGGGGCCAAGTCATGTCCTGGGCTCACCCTGAAAGAAAATAATACATAAGCAGAAACAAAATAAGGTACATAGATGGCGGCTTGTCCTTAGAAGATAGGACTCACCATAACACTTTCTCAAATCCGATCTAGCCGTGAAACGACAGATGAAGGTAGTCTCTGCTCCTAACATGGTTAGACATGTAGGAAAAAAGTATGTATTAGCATGGTTGAATGTGCTAAGTATGTGAATATACTAAGCCTGCATTAGTGTTAGATGGCAAAGGCACATATATAGAAAGAGATATATTGCAAAGAATATTAATATAACAGTATGTCAAGAATTTAATGAAGTATGAAATGCATAATGCTTATATAAAGAGGGGATGAGACCTCAACTGACATATAAGACCAATTTAGCTGTTACATGGAATCCCAATGTTATCCCCACATCGAAAAAAAGGTGGTCTACTTGCCAAAGGTAAATCATACTTCTCCTTATGGACTTGCCATTTCAGAGAAGAAGCCTTCCTTACGAGGCATCCATTTGGATAGGATTGTCATATCATATCGTATTACATCATATCATAATTTGTAATAACACCTTATGGACCTCCTATTTTTATGAATCATATCAAATACCTATGCTGGCACATTGTTCAAGAGAGAGGAAGAGTACCCTTGGGGATAGCCCTAATGTCCCTAATCTCATTGGTGCTAATTCATTGTTCCTTAAGAATACATACACTTATACATGCTTTCAAAAGAAGTGCAAGTCATTTCAATGCATATTTGGGCTTAAAAGCTAAACATTCATCATAGTCATTCATGCTTGGACTAAAAAGCCAAATCATAACTCATATCATGCTTTTCATACATGGAAATAGCTCATTCACTATATTCAATATGGTGTTAACACCCACTAGGCTCAAAGAGCCAATATTATAGTCATTTATGTGATCATATTCTTGTCATAATCATATATGAGCTTAACCCACCAAATAATCAAATCATATATGAGCTTAACTCACCGAATCATTTTTATCAAAATTCAATGCTCACGTATGCATATGAGTTGAATGATATATGAATGGCAATGGAGTAGAGATTCAATATGAAATTCAAGTAAATCCATAACTCAAATCCATATTCAAATTATAATTTAGATACCCTTGCTTAGATCAAACATTGAAGGGACAATGCATATTAAAAACTTCATAATATTCATGCAATTCAACATATTAGGGCTTGAATCACTTTAAAAACAATAATTAAACATAACCCATTTCTCAATTGAATCAAATAACTAATAATCTAAAATACCCATTTATAAAGTAACCTCAATTTCATATAATCATGTGCAAAAGAATTTGAGGTCTTCATGGTTGAAAGGGACCATGAATCAATACTATAAACCTTATCTAGCCAATATGAAATAAGAACTTGATGAGCAAAGAGTTTTTGCTTAATTCCCAAGCTAAGCCTTCAATAGTCTCTTGAAAGGAGTTCTTAAGAGAGAGCTTGAATAAATGCCAAGTGTTGAATAAATTTGAATGAGAGAAGACTATAAATCATTTGAATGTCTTTGGATAGAATGGGAAGTCACGAAATATCCTTAGGAGTAGTCAAAGTTACAAGAAAGCCATTAATGAAACTGATGATAAAATGTTGCCAGGGTCCCATACCATGGTCATACGGACTGTACCAAGGTCACATAGACCATACCAAGTCATACAAATAGTTTGCCCTTCCATGAAACCACACTTAGCTAAAATTTTACTGATGAAGTTCCTATATGGTGATTCCATACTTAGAATTTTTCACACAAATGCCCATATGGAGGGCCATACAGACCATGAAGGTTTATATAGACTATATGAGATTAATGTGTGAAGTGCCTTTGTCAAAATGGAGTTTTGAAGGCCAAGGCTACATCACACAAACCACCACATGGCCCATAAAGTACGAAATGGACTGTGTGCAGTTCATACAATGTGAAAATTAGTATTGAACTCCAAAGCTAAGGCCAACACTCTATTTAAAAGGCCAAAGCCGACCTCAAGTTTCCTTTACACAGCCTGTGGAGGTGCCCATATAGTGTCACCTTGGTTAAAAACTTTTGAGAACCAAATTTTAAGCTCCATCAAGGTCGTACAATATCTGGGTCCTTACACTGAGGTTTTGTTTTCCCTAGTATTATTTACTACATGTTTATTGATTATTTATGCTTCCATAACAAAGGATGTGCTATGTATTCTTAAGAGGTGTGTTTAGCGTTCATTCGGGTTTCCCATTCGCCATGTCACACCTAGGCGTAAGCTTAGGTCGTAACAAGTTTGGTATTAACGCACTCAGTTTGTAAATGGTCCTCAAAAAAATCCAATACATCGCATCAAGTAAAGTCTTGTTCATGGTTATGTGGCACACCACAACTATGAATGAGAGGCTATGAGGTATTTCAGGAAATGGTTCACTTCTTTATACTCTATATCATGCTTTGGATTTGAAATAATGTATCCTACCTTTAATTGATGGCATTTTCTCTTTTAGATCATGTCTCCAATATGAATGGCACAAAGAGCTCCCACCTCCAAGGGTGAACCGACCCCTTCGATCATATAAGTTCCCCAAAGGGAAGAAGAAGGTCACCCATGCCGAGAATCGGAAGGTGATCACTCTTTTGGCAACAGTCGTGGATAATGAAGGACTTTATGCTCCTCATACTCCTAGCTCGGCTTCAAGATTGAGGGATTCGGTCTCACAAATTCCCCAAAGGGAAGAAGAAGGTCACCCATGCTGAGAATCAGAAGGTGGTCACTCTTTTGGCAATGGTCCTTGGTAATCAAGGACTCTATGCTTCTCATACTCCTACCCCAACTTCAAGAGTGAGGGATTTCACTAGGATGAGTCCCCCCAGAATTCTATAGCTCAAAGATCGAAGAAGACCCCTAAGAGTTTATCGATAAAGTGTATGAAGTCTTGACTATCATGGTGGTAAGTTTGGAAAATAAATAAGAATTAGCGGCCTAACAACTCAAAGGCCTTTCTCAAATATAGTACAACCAATAGAAGATAGAGAGAGTAGATGATGAGCCCACCCCTTGAGAGAAATTCAAAGTTATTTTTCTTGACTGCTTCATTCTGATCGAGCTAAGGGAAACGAAGATGATGGTGTTCGTACACCTCATGCAAGGTTCAATGAGTGCTAGGGAGTATTTCCTTAAATTTAATGTTCTCTCAAAGTATGATACTCACTTAGTTGCCTATGCTTGGGCAAGGATGCATAAGTTTGTTTCGGGTGTGTCCAACTTGATAAATGAAGAGTGTCATACCACCATGCTCCTCGGGGATATGGATATTTCTAGACTAATGACATATGTCAAACAACTTGAAGGGGAAAAGCTCTGAAATAGGAGGATTAAGGAGTACAAGAAGGCCCGACTTGATGGAGTCTTTCAAGGCACAAAGGGTGTTCACTTCCAACAAGCCCAAAAATTTCAAGGCCAAGGATCCTCCAATGCCAAGGCTAAAGGTTTGTTAATGATAGAGGTCCCAACCCTTAAGCTCAAGGGGGTAATGATGGCCATAAAATTCTTAGGTGTGGCAAAATCATGGTGGCAGTTGCTATAGAGACATGGGTGCTTGTTTTGGATGTGTAAAATGGGCCGCAAGATTGAGGAGCGTTCAAACAAGAGTAGGGATGGTCATCCTAAAGGACAACGTGCTCATGGTAATCAAAAGGAATAAGGTGGCCAACAAGGAGGTGCTTCTCGACACAACCAATCTTATACTCTTCAAGGGAGATAAGGGGTTCATGAGGCACCCAATGTTTTTATTGGTATGTTAAAGACTTATGATTGTGATGTATATGCTTTTTTGGATCCAAATGCAACTCCTTCTTTCATTACTCCATCAATTGGTAATAGGCTTCATGTGTGTCCAAAATTGTTATGTGAGCCTTTCGAACTATCTAACCCATCTATTAGTCCATTCTTGCTAAAAGAGTCTATAGAGGTTCTCCCATGTCTATATTGCATGAAGTTTTGAGTTATGATTTTGTTGAACTAGACATGGTAGATTTTGATATCATTCTTTTGATAGATTGGTTATATGCAATAATGCTACTATTGATTGTAGGATTCATAAGGTTAGATTCTATTTCCTAATAAACTCATACTTGAGTGGGAAGGTCATGATTCGGTGGTTAGGGGTAGGTTCATCTCTTATGTTAAGGATCAAAGGTTGATTTCCAAAGGTTGCAATTATCATCTTGTGCGAGTTAGGGATGTCGATTCTAAGGTCTTTTCAAAGCTAGTTCTAGTGGTTAGTGTGTTCCTCGATGTCGTTCCCCATCAAATTCATGGTTTTCCACTTAAAATGGAAATAGACTTAGGTATAGACCTCTTCCCCGACACTCAATCCATTCTCATTGTTCCCTATCCAATGGCGCTGGCATAGTTGAAAGAGTTAAATGATCAATCGAAAGAGGTATTGGAGAAAGGGTTTATATGGCCTAGTAAGTTTCCTTAGGGTGCACCGATGTTATTTGTAAGGTAGAAGAAATGCTCACCCAGAATGTGCATCGACTACTAACAACTCAATAAGGTCACTGTGAAGGAGAAATATCCTTTTCCAAGGATAGAAGTAAGGGAGTGTAATATTCCCAAAATAGCTATCTGGAGAAAATATGGGCATTTTGAGTTTGTAGTGATTTCCTTTTGCCTAACCAATCTCTAGAATTATTTATAGATATCATGAATATAGTCTTTGGACCCTACTTGCAAATGTTTTTGGTGGTATTCGTTAACTATATTTTGATTTATTCTTGGACTGAAGAAGAACATAGCAAACACCTAAGGGTAACATTGCAAACATTGAGGGAAGAAACGTTATTATCCATGTTCAATAAATGTAAATTTTGGTTGAAGGAAATGGTAATTGTATGGCATGTGGTGTCAGGTAAAGGCATTAAAGTCGACCCAAAAAGAATGGAGGTGATAAGAAATTGCCCTAGACCCTTAACTCCAATGGATATTAGGAGTTTCTTGGGTTTTGTGGGTTACTACTAGAGATTCGTGAATGGTTTCTCTTCAACTGCCTCTCCTATGACAATGTTGACACTAAATAAAGCTAAATATATATGGACCGATGAATGTGAAAGAAGTTTCAAGAGTTTGAAAGATAAGCTTACATCCGCTCCTATTTTGACTCTACCAACAGGGTTATAAGGGTTTGTGGTATATTTTGATGATTTGAGAGTTGGATTGGGGTGTGTCTTGATGCAAAATGGCAAGGTAATTGCCTCTGCTTCTAGGAAACTAATGGTGCATGAGCATAATTACTCCATCCATGATTTTAAATTAGCTGCTGTGGTATTTACCTTGAAGATATGGCATCACTATTTGTTAGGAGTTCATGTGGATGCGTTCACCAACCACAAGAGTCTTGAATATGTATTCACCCAAATAGATCTAACTTTGAGGCAAAGGAGATGGTTGAAGTTACTTATGGATTGCGACTTGAGTGTGCATTGCCTTCCGAGCCAAGGTAATGTTGTTGCTGATTCCTTAAGTAGGGTTTCTATGGAGAGTGTGGCTCATGTGGAGTGTGTGAAGAAAGAATTAGCAAGAGAGATCCATCAATTGGGGGTTATAATGAATGAAGCTACAAATGTTAGCATAGTGGTGATGTATGGTTCTAAGTGTTCCTTGATTGAAGAGGTCAAATCTAAATAAGATCTTGATCCCTCTTAGTTGGATTTGAACTCACTAGTGACAGATGGCAAGGTGGAGCTTTTGTCCTAAGGTGAGATGGAGTTTTAAGTTATCAAGGTAGGTTATGTGTGACTGATGTTGAAGAGTTGATAGACTTAATCTTGAAAGAGGCAAATAATTCATCTTATTTTATTCACCCCAATTCCACCAAAATGTATAAAAATTTGAGGAAAGTGTATTGAAGGTTTGTACAAAGAGGGATATTGCCAAGTTTTTAGCCAGTTGCAATAACTGTCATTAATTCAAGGCCGATCATGAAAGGTCGGATGGCCTAGCCAAAGACATCGAGATTCCTATTAGGAAGTGGGATGAGATGAACATGGATTTTCTAATCGATTTGCCAAGACTAGGAGGCATTTTGATTCCATTTGGGTCATTGTTTATAGAATGACTAAATCAGCTCACTTCCAACTAGTTAAGATGACTTATGGTGCCAAAGGTTATGCCAAATAGTATATTAATGAGTCAGTAAGGTTACATAGGGTCCTAAGGCTATTATTTTGGATTGTGGTTCTCAATTCACATTGCAGTTTGGGAGGTCTTTTCAAAGGGGCCTTGGTACTAAAGTCAAGCTTAGAATGACATTTCACACACAAATGAATGGTCAAGCTGAGAGAACCATCCAAACTCTTGATGATATGCTTAGAGCTTGAGTTTTGGAGTTGAAGGGTCATTGGGATGAGTGTCTTCCATTTATTGAGTTTACTTATAATAATAGCTATAACTTTAGCATTGGAATGAATCCCTTTGAAGCTCTATACGGTAGGCATGTAGATCCCTGATTTATTGGTTTGAAGTTGGGGAGATGGGTTTGTTGGGTCCGGATCTGGTTATGGAAGCTTTAGAAAAGGTACGGATGATAATGGAGAGATTGAAGGCAGCCCAAAGTTGTACAAAGTCAATGCTGACACTAGAAGAAGAGACCTTGAATTTGATGTTGATGGTTGGGTATAGTTAAAAGTTTCGCCAATGAAGAGCGTGGTCGTTTTTGCATGAAAGGGAAATTAAGTCAAAGATATGTAAGGCCTTACCTAATTTTGAGGTATGTTGGTAAAGTTGCATATAAATTATCGTTGCCTATGGAAATAAGTATTGTTCATACAATTTTCCATGTCTCTATGTTGTTGAAATATATTGGACCTTAATTTGATGTTCCCTTAGAGGCGGTGAATGTTGAAGAGAACTTGACTTATGAGGAAGTCCTACATAAAATATTAGATAGGCAAATCAAACAGTTGAGGAACAAATATGTACTCTCCATGTAATCAATGTATGGTTGAGTGATTTTGAGGCTGCATTGTAATTGTTATTTGATGTATGATTTAATGATATTTTTGGTGAATATGTTGCATCTGGCATATAATGCATATATTCCATTCTATAGAGATTCCCTTAGAAAGACTTGAGGACGAATCTTCCCAATGGGAAGATATTGTAAGACCCCTCCTGTGAGAAAAAGGAAAAGTGCAAGAAATGAGTTCTGGATATTTTCTCAGTGTTAGTTGTTAGAGGGGTCTTATGGGCCATAACCCGTGCTCGTGATTTAAAGGTTATACTTGGTCAAAATGATGTTTTCTAAAGTAGGGTGTATGCCATATCAGACGACCCATGAAATGACTTACCAGTCGTAAGTCTAGTCGTAGAATGTAAATTAGAGAAAAGTTTTTGAGAGGTTGAAATTGCGGTGGGTAACACCCTTACCTATAGACTGTAAGTTCGACCACGACCTGTGAATGGGGTCTTGTGGTCCTATACAAGAGAATTTCAAAAGGGGCAATTTCAACCTTTCCTATCAATAGATGTCAATACTATGTTATTTCATCCCTCAAGAGACTCCTTATCAGCCCTCACAACCCGAATCTGTCTCATTCCTCTCATTCTCAAAATATCCTAAGTCCCAAAATCCTCTTAAAAGACTCCCAAGTCCTCCAAGATGACAAGAAGTAGAAATAAAGCTAGTGTTTCAGATTTTCTCAACTCCAAGTCTAATTTTCCTCTACTAAATCGCCAAGGTGAGTGGGTTTTGTTTGTGGAGACCTTTCTTCTACAAGCTCAACCATTCTTCTTATCCTTTATGCTTTCTCAAGTTAAGGCAATGCATGATGATTTTATGAACTCTTTTATATGAAGATAATATGAAGTATTTTATGTTGGTTTATCCTAATGCGTCATTATTAAGTAAAATATCATGTGAAATGTATTATTTATATGAGGTTTTGATAATGCCTTAACTATGTCCTTACTATGTTTTGGTGGGTTCTTTAAATAATGAACAAGTGAAGATATTTTGTGACTCTCAAGGCATCAACTCATGATTTGCATGGTTTTAAGTTATGTATATGTACCCAACATGGTTTTGAAAAAAGACCTATGACAAGCTTCCATGATATTGAGTGCCTTATAGCAAGATATGCTAATGATGAATAATATGAATTGATGGGCTATAATGTATGTTATGACATATCAAAGTATTGTGATATCATGAAAGTTGTGAAGCCCTATCTTTGATATATGAAGCTTTGGGTTTGATGAGCTAATCTATGAAAATATTATGATATTATGATGATATGCATATTATGGCTATAAGTATGATATGAATATTCCTTGGTATGACTTAGAATCGAGAGGACCTTGGTAGATAACATTATCCCATAACTAAGTTGCCACCATAGGTTTGTGAATTAGCTAATTGATCGATATAGCTAGGATTATATGATTGGCAAAAAAAAGATAGAGTTCCCATCTGACACAAGTTAATTAAATACCCTAGTAAAGCTGTTAAAGTAAGATTAACTGAAAAGGGTGGAGTTCCCGTAGGGTATTTGTGGAGCATTTGTCTGAAATGGGAGGTTCCTATAAGGAAAGTTCTTGGTTTACATTAGCAAAGCAGACCATTCATTGTACATTGGGGAATGAATATTGGGGTTCCAAGTAGTATCTAGCTTTGTCTTATATATCAGTTATGGTTTCTTCCCATATGTGTATGATATGTTATGTGACATGATGAGTTCTCATACCTACCTTGATTATGGTATTGAACCTAAATGGCATATTGAGCTTATATCCAATGATTTACCATTATGTAATTTATTTAATCATGGATTATGTTCTTCGCTGCATTGCACCCAACATATTTAGTAATTCCAATTACTAACACATACTTTTTTCCTACATGATCTAACCATGTAAAGACCAAAACTCCTTTCCACCCTCCCCATCCTTCACGTGGCTAAGCAGTTTAAATGAGGATTAGCTATTGGTGAGTCCTCCACTTCCGGGGACAATATCCATTCGCTTTAATGCTTTTATTTCGACTTATCTATTTTTGATACTATCTCTGAGGGTGAGCCTAGGAAATATCTTGGCCTCCATTCTATTCACAATTAGAGCTGCATTAGCCCTTTGTTCCCTTTATGTCTTATTTGTCTATTATATTATTGTGAAAGAAATCACGGTCCCTATTACCCTATAGCGTGATTCATACTTACCCACTCCTTAGACTCTTGATGGATGATTCATGTTTATTTTCTTCCCAATAACACCCCCCTAGCGTGAGTCGAAGGTTTCATTTCCTTGAGAATTTTTTGTTACTTGTTCATTGATTGTTTATACTTTGGAAATCAATGATGTACTATGCATGCTTAAGAGGCTTGTTTGGGGTTCCCTCAGGTTGCCCGTTCATTATTTCACTCCTATGCCTTAGTCTTTGTCGTGAATGAGCATGTCTGTGAAGTTATATTATGCACTCCAAATTCGGCCGCCGAAACATATTAATAGTTAACATAGTCAACACCATCGGTAATCTCACCGTTAATGAGAATTTTAATAGCGTGATGCTCCGAAACATCAACTTCAGTCTAGAACAACCCTTTGTTTGATAACAGGAACATTCAGATGTGATTTAACTACCCAAGGGCTTTCCATTAAACATTTCGTATAAAGAAATGGGACCCTCACTTTATCATAAAAAGCTCCATTAGAAATCGCAACTGCACTGTTGGATCCAAAACATCAAAATCAATACAAATTCATAGTTTGTTTGCAAATATTAAAGTTCGTACGATCCCGAAACAATGAAGAAGGGATTGGAATGAGGATGAAAAGAGAGGGCTGATATGGCACTTAGAGGTGGTTCCATATGGCAGTGTTAGGCTGCAACATATTGAAGTGATGTGGCATATTGAGGTGCCTTTCTTTCAAGGAAGTCATACACATTTATATATTAACTTTACACATCATTTGCAAGCTTCTTTTCTCTTACGATTTGAGGGATTCAAAAGCCAATGTGACTTAAATTTTCACAATGAACATCTTGGTGAATTTAGATTTGGATTTGATGAGTATTTTGAGGTAATTTCACTAATTTAGATTATTACTTTCTCGAAATTGGTGAAAACTTTAAGTGTTGATTTTCTAATTGATTCTTGATGAAATTAAGTTTGATCCTAGGTTGTTCTATGTTCTACGAGAAATGTTGTGGTATGCTGGGTGTTTGCTAGTTTTGTCAGATTTTTTACAATTTGACCAAGAAGGTATTGAAAAGAATGTTTTCTCGGTTTCTTGGTCTTTTCCATTCCATTTTGGGATAAATTTTTGGTTTTAAACTCAGGGCGACATGGGGAACATTTTTGGGTATTTGTTAGGAATTTTGAGTGTGGGCCCAATTTTACCTATTTTAGGCCCGATTGACATATTTTCGCTTGTTCTTCAAGTTTTTACAAACAATTCGATCATATTGAACATATAGGTTTTATTATAATAACTAAGAAACATTGGAAAGTGATGTGGAGGTGAAAAGTTTGGCTGGATTGACTTAGAGCAAGAGACTTTGGATGCCAAGTATGCTAGGCTTTCTCTAAACCTTAGAATGAGCTGAAATGTTTACATATTTAAGTTGGAATTTAAATGTATTGCGAATTGGTTGAGCTGTGGTATTTATGTTATATATAGTTGGTTGGGAATCTGTATGTGTTATATATACTAAAATGGGACTATAATTGTTGCATTGAAAGTTTTGTTAGTTGTTATACTAGGTGAATTCTTATACTATGTGGTTATATGAAGGACCTGAAAGGGGCAGGATGGGCTTAAAACATATGACATATGTACAGAGCATTTGACTCTCACTTTCATTGTCTATGGTATGACGCTATCAAAATATACTAGCTATTGAGGCTCACCTGTGATTACATACTACCCAACACACTGACTTTAGTATCGATATCTTGTTAGCATGTATATTCATGATGTAGTTGTGGTTATCTATATCTTTTCAGTGTACTTGTGGTAGAATTTCCTTATTAAACATTATTTTAGGTTTCCCTATGGTTTTTCTGATATTATGATCCTATATAATGTTGTTATCGGTTATATACTTGTGCCACTGGTTAGTAACTAGAGAGATACACCACGCTATGGGGACTGTCATAGTTATACCCTTAAAGGAGCCTTGCGACCTATAGTACAAGATGCGTTGGCATTGAGCTACTGGCGAGTAAGATATTGGAGTCTGACCCTGTTAGAAAGGTGTAGATTATAGCCTTTGGAATTTCTACGCTATCTGCGAGGAGACACTAGTTGCATAGTTTAGTCTTGGGGAGTGGCATCCTGTTTAAGAGGGGTACATTCTCAATAGGCTAGCTTATGATTTCCTTAGATGGTATCCTTATAGCAGTTAGGCTGTGATATGATTCCGTGTAGATGGCATGTTTCTGATTGTCCAACCTCTTGGGCCTTAGCTTAGGTTACACCGATGCTACCCTATGAGTTGCTTTGTACAAAAAAATGGCCTATTAAGGGTTAACTATGGGCTAGTGCTAGGGACAGACATATGTGCTGACTCGTCCTATACCTATATGAGTATGTGTAACTAGATGCTATCGAGATGCTGACTAGGAGATAGTGAATTGATTATATGTCGTACTATAGGATAATTCTAGCATAGATATGAATCTACAGGTTTTGATCGTCCTGGATACTTATGATTTATCATAATTGTTCATGTTATCTCTAGGCACTGGGATTGGTGAAGTTATGGTATACTTGGCCTTTATTGGGCATTATTCTATGGTGATTTATGATACGTGTATGATATGTCCTTGCATCTATTGTAGCATTGTATATTTGACTTCTATGCTTTGGTTAGATTTCGATAATTAATATTGTCATGTTGGTTATGACCGTGACTAGAGAGTTAAGAAGGGCACCTTGTGGGTTGTGTAATTGGTTTGCCTGTAGGTGTGATCTAAAAGGCGCCTTCATGATTAGGATTAGATCATGACAGTATCTCAATATCTTGCATCAAACCACCGCGTTTTTGATGATCCACCTTTACTTATTGACAATTTGCACATTTCATCACATACCTTGCTATGTCGTTCTTCATGCCATTCCACCAATACACGTCTCTCAAATCTCTATACCTTTTGGTGGATCCTTGATGAATAGATTACATGAAAGCATGAGCTTCATCAAGTATCTTTTCCCTTAGTCCATGCACACTAGGTAGACACAATCACCCTTAATAGCATAATACTCCATTTCCCATTGTGAGAAGACTTCTTCCTTTTTATCAATCACCAACTTCTTCAACTCTACTAAGGTAGGACTTATCTATTGCTTACCTTAATATCTTCGATTAAAGATGATTCTTCCCCACTAGGTACTAACTAGAGGTGGGAAATGGGTGGATGAGATCGGATTTGAATGGATTGAGCCAAAATGGATTGGATCATAATCAATCCATATAAAATATCGGTAAATATGGATTTAGTCAAATATGGTTTAGGTAAATATGGTTCCAACCCACTTTAATCTCTTAAAGAAAAAAAAGAAAAAAAATCAAACCAAAGCTAAATTGTTAATGCTCAACCCCTATATCCCCAACCATACTCCAAAATAATTATTTTTGAAAAAACATACTTTCTTTCATTAAAAAATTTAAATTTTTTTATTTCCAACCCTATCACCCACCCATTCGCATCTCACCCCAACCCTCAGCCCCACCCGACCCGCACCTCTATCACCCTCAATTTTTAAATTAAAATATATTCAGAAAGATTCGTCAACACTACCTGTTCCTTACACCCCACCCTATCACCATTATAAAAAAAAAATTTCATCCCCAAGCCCCACCGGACTCTCTATCCCAAAGACATTTAAAAGAAAAGAATAAAAAAGAAAGTTAAATTTTTTACCACCCCACCCTTCATTTCCACCCTACCTCGAAACCCTCCCCTCCAACACACACACCACCAAAAGATTTTTTTTAAAGAACGATACAAAAAATGTTAAATTCTTTCACCCACGCTCCCACCCACTATCTTCGAACTCCCTGTCCCCACCCTCATCCCAAAATTTTCTAAAGAAAAATTTTAAAAATTAAAAAAAAAATTAACTCCCCCATCCCCACTCGCAATTTTTTTTAATGAAAAATAAAAACAAACAAAATTTTCTCCCCACCCCTCCCCTACTAAAATGACCCTAAAAAGTTTCCGAAAATTTGCTTCACAAGTATCCGAAATCGTAATTTTCATATATCTCAAAATTCGCGCGTGATATTAAAAATCCAACTTCATATTATTGTTCAAGGGCTCAAATTGAATGGGAAATGGGTCTAACAAGAGGAACAAAAAAATTTGAAAATCTAAAAAATGCGATTTCCAGTGTGCATCCGCTCCCATGGCACAATGCGCCAAGGGCATGCTACTATGTACTATTTTTCTATCTCGGTCCAAGACTTTTGGGTCATAGACCTAAGTATTCCCAAGCATAAAAGTACCTCTACTTAAACTTATTTCAACCTTATATCATTCAAGACATTTCCAAATACTCTCTCAAACACTTAGACAAATATCTCACTCCAAATTTTAAGTCCCAAAACTCATCCGGATCATACGGTTCTCATTCAAGCTTTAAGTCTGCATTTCCAATCTTCATCAAGAATTCTCCAAGGTCAAGGTATGTGGGCTTCTTTCATGGGTTCCTTTCACCAATGATATCCAAGTATTCTTTTACCTAAAATTGCATAATTTAAAGTTGATTTACTCATGGGTCTTACATATTATGAATTTCAGTGCACACTATGTTGGGGTTTTATGAATTATAATTTTTTTTAGAATGTTTTAAGCTATGAATCGAAGATCTATTGTGAGATTTGATGAAGGGTTTTGATGTATATTGCTTGAGGGTAAGCACTACACACACACCAAGTGTTTGATAAAATGTCTGCTTAATGTATATTGAGAAATTGAAGTTCCAATGCATGTATTATGAAGTGAATGACTTTACAATGATGAAAGGAATGTACATATATGATATTATCCTATGTAGTGTTGGACAGTGACCATGCCTCACTCAGGAGATTAAGAGCCTGAGTAACCATGTCGAGGGGTTTGTACCTTGATACTAATAAAGGAGTTTTTCCTTGATAATCCAGTTGAGGGGTTAGTACGTCAATCATCAGGAGTAGTAGGGTGTGACTATCCACCAACCAATTAATAGGTTCATACCTTGGTAATCGAGTTGAGGGATTAGTACCTCAATCACCACGGGTGGTAGGGTGGGATGATCCACCAACAGAACAAAGGGGTTTGTACCATAGTAACCTATGGGTTCTATTGTCACGGCCCAAGCCTAGGGCCTAGATGTGACACGGTGAATGGGGAACCCAAAGGAACCCCAAACAAGCCTCTTAACTTGTCATTGCACATCATTGGTCGCGGAAGCATATAAAAGACATAAAAAGTAAGAATAGAGGGGCGAAAAAGCTAAAGGGAAAGCTTACATGACATCATAATCAATAGATAAAGAGTTAAGCCCATATCATAGATACATAACATGTACAACAAACACCTCTAATACATAGATAAGAGCAGGGGCCAAGACAAAATAACCGGGCTCACCCTCATAGCCAAAGTAGAACATAAAGAGGAGTGTCTCAATACATAATGAGAACAACATAGACTAAAGTCCCCGAAGTGGAGGACTCACCTATTGTCTTGAGTAGTATCGAACTAGCCATGTGGATGAGGAGGATGATCAACTTGAACACTAGTTCCTACATAGTGATATCATTAGGCAAGAGTACACGTTAGTATGAGTGTTCTAAGTATGTAGGATGCAATGCAACATGAGATAGGCATTATAGTCAAAATGCATAGCAATAGGCATTAGGTGTTATGTAACAACATGGTAAATATGATCAATGTATAAGTAAAACATGCTCAAGTAACTCATACTCATATAAGATATCATATGTGTATAAGAGACCAAGCCAACTTTCCAAAGTACAAACTCCTTGGTAGGTTGATGATGGTGTCACCCCATGACCCTGGTGGCGTGGTACTAACCCCTCATATGGTTGATGATGATTTCACCTTATCACCCTGGTAACGAAGTATAAACCCCTCATAAGGTTGATGAGTACAAACACCTCACATGATTGATGAGTACAAACCCCCACCTTTGTTATCAAGGTACAAACCCCTCGACAAGGATATTTGGGCTCTTAGTCCCCCCGGATCAGGCATGGTATAATACAACATATTATATAGATTGTATCATATGCATAAGACTCTTTCATCATCATAACATTAATTATATCATATGTCATGCTTTGGAGCTTCAATTCCTCAAGAAACCACATCCGGACATTTTATTAAACACTTAGAGGGTGTCAAATGCGAGCATAAAACCATGAAATATAGAGATAAAATCATGCAAGAAATCTATTGTAAAACCATCAACCAACACCTTGCAACATCCTCAAGCCACATACATCAAAACCCCTTATCAATACCTAGAATAGATCAAAGATTTGTAGCTCAAAACATAGCAAAATAATCACAATTTTCATAGCTTTAACATAGTATGCAGTGAATTTCAGAATAAGCAAGACCCATTTGTGAGTCAACTTTAAATCATGGTATTTGAGTAACAGGAGGCTTAGATATCATGGGTTAAAGGAAGCCATCAGAGAAACTCACATACTTCATCTTGTAGATGAACTTAGTGAAGATTGGAGATGGAGACATGGAGCTTGAAGAAGAACTTTGAAGGAAATCCTTATTTCTGGATGAGGGTTTGAGACTTGAATTTAGGAGTGAAAAATATGGCTAAGTGTTATAGTGAGCATCAGGGAATGTTTAGGATGATATGCGGGTGAAATATGGTTAAGTATAGGTAAAAACATGTTTATGAATACTTAGGCCCAAGACATAAAAGTCTTAGACTGAAGTAAAAAAAAAACATTCGCAAAATAAAGCAGAGGCGCGTCGCGGAAGGGGCATGGTTTGCTCTTGAAATTGCATTTTTAAAATTCATAATTGCTAACTTTCACTCTTAAATTTGGGTTAGGCCCTTTGTCCACTTATTTTGACCCCCTGAACAAGAATATGAAGTAGAATTTTTGATATCACACATGGATTTTGAAATATATGAAATTTAATATTTCGAACACTCCGAGGCAAATTTTCTGACACTTTTTGGGGTCGTTTCAATATCTGCCCCTTGAGAACATTTGTCTCCTAATGTAAAAGAAATGTACATGGCAAGAGTAATCATAGACAAATCATCCCCAACAAGAATGCACTATTATATTTAAAAAACCATTTTCAAAATCTTACCATGAGTGTCAAATCATCACAAATTTGCCAACTTGAACATGAATGCATATCAATGACTTAAGGGCTGTAATATAAGATTTGAAATAACATAGGGGACTTATACTTAGTACCTCAAGCTTGAGTGGAGTGGAAAACATAAGGATAACGCTTTTGCATGTCTGGTTCGGCCTCCCATGTAGCATTTTCAACTTGTTGGTTCCCCCAAAGGAACTTAACAGATGCCACCTCCTTGTTCTTCAATCTCTTGACGTGCCTATCCAAAAGCTGAACCGGAACCTCATCATAGGTCAAGTTATCCTCAACAACACCCAGAAAATCAAGAGGCATAATAGCATTAGGATCACCAACACATTTTCTCAACAGGCATAATAGCATTAGGATCACCAACATATTTTCTCAACATAGAGACATGGAACACCGGAAGAACCAAACTCATTTCACTAGGCAACTTCAACTCATAAGCAACCTTTCCAACCCTTCTAGCACCTCAAAATGACCAATATACATAGGGCTCAAATTGCCCTTCTTACCAAAACGGACTACACCTTTCATGGGTGACATCTTCAAAAAAACCTAATCACCATCTTGGAATTCAAGATCCCTTCTCATCACATCGACGTAGGACTTTTGGCGACTTTGGGTCATCTTCAATCTCTCTCTAATCATTCTAGACTTTTCAAGAGTTTCCATGACTAGATCTCGTCCCAACAAAGCCATCTCACCAACTTCAAACCATCCAATTGGTGGTCTCTAAGGTCTACCATAATAAGCCTTAAATGGATCCATACAGGTGCTATAATGATAGATAATGTTGTAGGAAAACTCAATAAATAGAAAATGATCATCCCAACTACCCTAAAGCTCCAAGACACAAGGACTAAGAATATCCTCAAGTGTTTGAATGGTTCTTTTGGCTTGGCCATCCTTTTTAGGGTGGAAGGTCATACTAAGGTGAAGTTTCTTACCAAGACCCCTTTAAAAAGACCTCCAAAAATCTGAAGTGAATTGTGCACAACGATCCTATATGTTGGATAAAGGAACACCATGTAACCTCACTAAGTCATGGATGTATAACCTTGCATAATCTTTAGTCCCATATGCATTTTTAACCGGTAGGAAATAAGACGATTTCGTCATCCAATCAACCACGACCCAAATGGAATCAAAACCTTTTCTATTTTTGGGAAACCCAATCACAAAATCCATATAAATCACCTCCCTCTTTCAATTAGGAATCTCTATGTCTCGGCTTAGTCCACCCGACCTTTGATGTTCAGCTTTGACTTGTTGACAACTATGGTAACCGAAAACAATTTTGGCAATGTCCCTCTTCCTGCCTTGCCACCAATACACATCCCTCAAGTCTCTATACATTTTGGTGGAACGGGTGTGGATAGAATAAGAAGAATTATGGGCCTCATGAAGGATTTTCGCCCTCAAACCATCAACACAAGGCACACACAACCTACCTTAGTACCTAAGGGCACCATCTCCCCCTTGACAGAAAACCTCTACATTGCACTCTTTCACCAAGGCCTTCAGATCAAGTAAGGAGGAGTCAAGATCTTGTGTTGCTAGCACCTCATCCACCAAAGAAGACTTAGAACAATCTACAACAACAATATCACCACTTCCAACCTCCCCCAGTCTAACCCACAACCTAGCCAAGTTGAATGTTTGGAAGCTCCTCTCACACACATCGGTCCAAACAAACTTAACATTCTTTTGAGTCATTTTTGTCATATAGGAAGCAATGGAGGAGAACCCCATTCACAAACCTTCTATAATAATCCACTAAGGCCTTAGAAGCTCTTAATATCAGACGGGGTCAATGGTCCAAGCCAATTTCTAATCATATCGGTCTTCTTAGGATCCACCTCAATACTATCCCCCGTCACCATGTGACCTATGAATGCAACCTCCTTCAACCAAAATTCATACTTTTCATACTTAGCATACAATTTCTCGTCCCTAGTCTTTGCAACACAACCCTTAAATGACCCATATGATCCTCCCTACCATATGAATAGACCAATATATCATCAATGAAGACCACAACAAAGGAATCAAGGTAGGGTTTGAATACCCTATTCATAAGGTCCATGAAGATTGCCAGTGCATTGGTCAACCCAAAAGACATCACAACAAAATCATAATGCCCATATCTAGTCCGGAAGGTCATCTTGGGAATATCACACTCCCTTACCTTCACTTGATGATACCCCGACCAAAGATCAATCTTTGAGAAATAGCTAGCCCCTTGCAATTGGTCAAATAAATTATCAATCCTTGGAAGGGGATATCTATTATTTTTAGTGACCATATTAAGTTGCCAATAGTCAGTACACATCCTAAGGAACCCTTTCTTCTTTTTAACAAACAACACCAGAGCACCCCAAGGTGATTGGCTAGGTCAAATAAATCCCTTCTCCAACAAATCTTTAGTCGTTCCTTTAACTTCTTCAACTCCATCAGGGCCATATGTTAAGGGAGAATAGAGAAAAGTTGACTATTGGAAAGGAGGTCTATGCCTATATATATCTCTCTTTTGGGAGGGAGACCAGTAGGTTATTTGGGAAGACATCAGGAAAGCCATTTATAGTCGGAGCTGACCCTATGGAAGGGGCTTTGGACTCCACATCTTTAACCCTCACAAGATGATAGAAGCACCCTTAGATATTAACTTATGGGCTTCAATGCAAGAGATGAGTCAACCCTTGACTACCACATCTTGACTTTCTCACTCAAGGACGAGTTTATTTGGAAATTGTAACTCCACTCTACGGGTTCTACAATCAATAGAAGCACAGTAGGCATGCAACCAATCCATCCCAAGAATGATATCAAAATCAACCATGTCTAATTCATCAAGATCACAAGGCAACAACTTATGTAAAATGGAAATAGGACAACTTCCATACACCTTCCTAGCAACAATAGAGGTACCAATAGGAGTAGACAGTTCCTATGATGCATGCAATAACTCGGGGTCAACATGGAACTTTTTAGCTGCAAAAGGGGTAACAATGGTAACAATATCATATACATCAAAGTCAAATATTTTCAGCATACCGGTAGCAATATCGAGAACCTCAACAACCCCTTACCTCCCATGTAGAGCATAAAACAGTTGTGCCTTGGGGCACCACCTTGGCGACTGCCTCTACCAAATGGGACCTGCATACACACCGGGCCCTTGTCACTGTTTTATGGACAATCCACCTTCTTGTGACCAAGTTCCCCACATTCAATGCATGCATTAGAACATTTCAAACATAGACCTTAATGGCTTCTTCCACATTTAGGGCACACATCAATAAGAGCCACACTACCAACACCTTGAGGCCAAGGGAAGTCATGGGAAAATCCCCTATTAATAGCATGAGTAGACCCTTGGCCTTGACAAATTTAGCACTCTTTTGGAATTTACCCTCAAGTCGAGCCCTCTTGGCCTCATGACCCCTTCTCTTCCTCAATTTGTCCACCTCCATTTGCTTGGGATAGGTCATCAACTGAGATAAGTCAATATCACTAATTACCATGGCGGACTGGTATTCTACACTCACTAACTCAGAGACCCCCATCACAAACTTATTCATCTGAGATCTAGGATCGGCCACCAAATGACGAGAGTACATAGAAAGTTTATTAAACTTGAGTGCATACTCTCTCACACTCATAACACCTCATTAGTTCAAAAACTCTACCATCTTAGCTTCCCTAAGCTCGAGAGGGAAAAATCGATTAGGGAAAGCCAATTTGAACTCCTCTCAAAGCACCACATCATCAATTTCCTTCTCACCCTTCAATTGATCATACCATATTTCGGCTATCCCTTTATGTTGGTACACCAACAATTCCACCTTTTCATTCGACTCAATACCTATGATATTCAAAATAATATAGATCTCATCAATGAACTCTTGTGGATATTCATCCACCTTTGATCCATAGAGCACCAGAAGATTCATCCGAAGTCTCTTACCCAAGCTCCTAGGGTAGTAGTGTGAGGGCCTTGTGCCCCTTGATTGAATTGGGTTGCCACAACTTGGGCAAGCATAGTGAGAGCATCCCAGAGCTCACAATTGATAGGTTGCTCAACGAAAGTTTGGGCCCATCGTCCTCGAGTGTTAGACATAAACTAGTATAACAAAGAACAATTGTTAGGGAGGAAAACTTACCATAACTCTATAGCATGACTTAGGACATGAAGAATGGAAACATTTTCGAAAACATCTCATAGCCCCTATTTATAGTCATGATGCTCTTCACAACCATGAATTATACTCTTAGCAATGTGGTTTGTTAGACTCTGATGATCTATCAACCTAGTTCTCTGATACCAAATTTATCATGATCTAAGCCAAAGGTCTAGAAATGACATGGCAAATGGGAAACCCGAAGGAACCCCAAATAAGCTTCTTAATTGTCATTACATATCATTGGTCGTGGAAGCATATAAAAGACATAAAGAGTATGAATAGGGTGAAAAGGGGACATAAGAAAAGCTTGCATAACATCATAATCAAGAGTCAAAGAGTCAAGCTTAGAACATAGATAAATAACACGTCCAACAAACACCTCCAATACGTAGATAAGAGCAGGGGACAATACAAAGCAACCGCGCTCACCCTCATAGTCAAAGTAGAACACAAAGAAGAGTGTCTCAATACATAATAAGAACAACATAGATTAAGGTCCATGAAGTGGAGGATTCACCAAATAGTTTGAGTAGTATCAAAATAGCCACGTGGGGGAGGAGGATGATCAACTTAAACGCCGGTTCCTACATGGTGATATCATGTAGGCAAGGGTATGAGTTAGTACGTTTGAATGTACTAAGTATGTAGGATGTAATGCAACAAGAGATAGAAGTTATAATGAAAATGCAGAGCAATAGAAAATAGGCATAATGTAACATGGCATGTATGATCAATGAATATGTAAAACATAGTGATGTTACTCATACTCATATAAGATATCATATGTGTAGAAGAGACCAAGCTACTTTTCCAAAGTAAAAACCCCTTGGCAGGTTGATGATGGTTTCACCCCATCACCCTAGTGGTGTGGTACTAACCCCTCACATGGTTCATGATAATTTCACCTTATTACCCTAGTGATGAACTACAAATCTCTCACATCGTTGATGGTACAAATATCCACCTCAGTTATCAAGGTACAAACACCTCGACAAGGTTATCCGGGCTCCTAGTCCCCCTAGATTGGGCATGCCATAATGAAACACTTTATATTGATTATATCATACACATAAGCTTCTCTCATCATCATAACATCAATCATATCATATCTCATGCTTTGGACCTTCAATTCCTCAAGATACCACACCCAGACATTTTATCAAACACTTAGAGGGTGTGTAATGCTAGTATAAAACCATGACATATAGAAATGAAATCTTGCAAGAAAATTTGTTGTAAAACCATCAATTAATATCCTGCAACACCCTTAAGTAACATACATCAAAACCCCTCATCACCTTATAATAGATCTAAGTTTTATAGCTCAAAACATAGCAAAAAAGTTATAATTTCACATAGCTTTAACATAGTGTGCAGTAAATTTCAGAATAAGCACCACCTATTTATAAATCAACATTAAATCATGCCATTTGAGTAAAAAGAGGCTTGGATAACATGGGTGAAAGGAACCCATGAAAGAAACCCACATACCTTAGCTTGGAGATGAACTTGGTGAAGATTGGAGATGGAGACTTGAAGCTTGAAGAAGAACCTTGAATGAAAACTTTAGTTCCAGATGAGGGTTTAGGACTTGAATTTGGGATTGAAAAATATGGCTAAGTGTTGGAGTGAGTATTGGGGAATGTTTAGGGTGATATGAGGTGAAAAATGACTAATATAGGTAAAACCACGTTTGGGAATACTTAGACCCAAGACTTAAAATTCTTGGACCAAACTAAAATAAACAGTCACAAAATAAAGTAGAGGCGCGTCACTGAAGGGGCACACTTTGCACTGTGGAACTCGCATTCTTGTAATTTCATAATTGCTAATCTTTCTCTCTTAAATCAGGGTTAGACCCTTTTTCACCTATTTTTGACTACGTGAACAAGAATATGAACTCAAATTTTTAATATCACACACGAATTTTGAGAAATATGGGATTTTAAATTCTAGGCAATCCGAGGCACATTTTCGGGCAATTATTGGGTTTATTTCAGGTTAGTTCCTCAATCACCATGGGTGGTAGGGTGTAATGTTCTAACAACCAACCAAAGGGGTTTGCAACTTGGTAACCTACAGGTTCTATAATGATGGTCTCTTCTTCCACATGTATTATATTCCATGTAAGCATGTTTTACTTAAGTGTTGATCATACATGCCATATTGTTGTTATGCTATCTATTGCTTACTATTATGCATTTTGATTATGATGCCTAAATCTTGTTGTATTGTATCCTACAAACTTAGTACATTCAAACGTATTAACACATACTCTATGCCTACATGATGTTACCATGTAGGAACCCGAGCCCCACTTGATCCTCCTCCTCCACGTGGCTAGTATGATCTCTCTCAAGCTAGTTGGTGAGTCCTCCATTTCGGCGACAATGTTTATCTTCTTATGTTATGTATTCTCTTTCTTTTTTGTATACTTTGACTGTGACGGTGAGCCCAATTGCTTGTCTTGGACTCCGATAAGTTCTATGTTTAGAGGTGTTGTTGGACATGTTATGTATAATGCGATGAGCTTTGGCTCTCTCTTGATTCTTGGTGTTTATGATATGAACGTTGTCTCTTAGTCCCAGTTTTCCCTAGTTACTATTTCTTGATTTATTTTATTACTTTCGCAGCTAAGGATGTGTAATGATATGTTAAAAGGCTTGCTTGGGGTCCTTTTGGGTTCCCCATGTGTCGTGTCACATCTAGAACCTAGGCTTGATTCGCGACACCTAACCCCAACCTCAATTTTTCTTTAATAAAATTCACCCCACCTCTCTACTTACAACCCACCCGAGACATCTGCCCCAACCCCCACCACACACTTTTCTACCATACCCCTCCATGCCCACTCTCGTCCATAAATTTCTTTAAAAAAAAAATTATGCACACAAAGTGCAATTAAGATTTTTTTAATTATGAATTGGGGATCTATGGGCTTAAATAGGTACCCATATTACCCATTTTGACCAGTTTGTATGAACTCTTAAAATAGATCAACCCATATTTATAAATTTTTAAAATATGAATGATCAATAAATATGAGTTAAATAGACTCATTTCTCGTTATATGGGTTAAAATTATAGTCCCTAGTACTAAAACACTAGCATCACTCAAGTTAGCCAACCTTACACTCAAACAGGTCAAACGGTCCAATTCTTTATTTGCACCTTCAACATGTGCATGCTGCCCATACGCACTCTGCTCAATGCATCAGCTACAACATTAGCTTTGCCAGGGTGATAGATCACAGACATGTCATAATCTTTCAAAAGTTCCAACCATCTTCTTTGTCTTAAGTTAAAATCCTTTTGGCGAAGCACATATTGCAAAATTTTGTAGTTGGTGAATATACCAATATGTACCCCATATAGATAGTTTTGCCGAATCTTTAATGAAAACACAAGAGCCAACAACTAAAGATCATGCTTTAGAAGTTCTTCTCATGCACTTTCAATTGTGTTGAAGCATATGTAATGACCTTTCCATATTTCATCAAAATAAAACCCAAGCCTATATGTGAGGCATACAATACAAAACAAAACCATCCGAACCTTCAAAAAATTACAAAACAGGAGCCAAAGTAAGAAGGTCCTTTAACTTTTGAAAGATGTTTTCACATTCATCAGACCGTTGGAATTTTGCCTTCTTTTGGGTCAACTTTGTGAAAGGAGAAGCAATGAAGGAAAATCCCTCAATAAAACTTCTATAGTATCAAGCCAAACCCAGAAAGCTTCTAATATTGATGGAGACAATGGTCTAGACCAATTCTTTACAACTTCTATCTTCTTTGGATCAACCCTAATACCATCACCTGAAATAATGGGGTAAAGAAAATCCACCTCTCTTAACCAAAAGTCATGCTTGTTAAACTTGGCAAAGAATTATCTATATCTAAATGTTTGCAACATAATCCTCAAATGAACCTCGTGCTCTTTCACATCCAATGAGTACACCAATATGTCATTTCTGAGGACCACCACAAACATATCCAAATATGGTGGGAAGATCCTATTAATCAAATCCATAAAAGTGGCAGGGGCATTTGTTAGTCCAAATAACATAATCGAAAATTCAAAAATGACCATACCGATTTGTAAATTCTATCTTTTGGATGTCATCTTCCTGCACTGTTAGTTGGTAATATTCGGACAGGAGATCAATTACTAGAAAATAGATTACAACTTTTAGTTGATCAAAAAGGTTATCGATCGTTTGAGGTGGATACTAGTTTTTGATGTGAAACGCCCCAAAAAGTGCACAAAAATGTTCCTCAAAAATGCCTATAATAGTAATTTTCATATATCTCAAAATCCATACGTGATATCAAAATTCGACTTCATAGTCTTTATCATGAGGCAAAATTGAGCTGGAAACGGGAATAAACCCGATTTTAGAGTGACCGTAGCAAAAAGTTTGTTTTCCAAAGATTTTAATTTCCAGAATCAGTACACATTGGCTATGCGATGCAGAGCCATCGGGAGTAGTATATTTTATTGGCAGTTTTTCTTTATTTCAGCCTAAGGCTTTGGGATCTTGGGCCTAAGCCTCCCTATGTGTAAAAACACCTATACTTAGTCATTTCCCCATTATCAATCAAGACATTTCCAAAATCCTCCCTAACAGTTAGAAAAATATTCCACACAAATTCAATTGACTCAAACTTATTTTGGATCTCAAGAAATTCACTCAAGCTTCAAGCCCTCATTCAAATCTTTACAAAGGAAAGCACAAAAGTTGTGGTATGTGAGTTTCAACCATTGGGTCCTTTCACCCATGGTGCCCAACCTTTATTTTTATGTAAATAGAATGTTTTCAAGTTGAATTAACTATGGATACCTCTTATTGTGAAAGTTTATTAAAAAGTATGTTGTGGTTTCATGAATTATTAATTGTTTAAGCATGTTTTGAGCTATGAATCTATGATCTACCATGAAATTTGATGAGGGGTTTTAATGTATCTTGCATGAGGTTATTACCAAGTGTTGGTGGGTTGATTTGCATTATGTTTTATGATCACATGAATTCACTCTTGAATTGCATGATTTTTAACAAGAATTACACACTCGCTAAGTGTTTAATAAAATGTTCAGTTAGTGGTTCTTATGTTATTAAAGGTCTATTGCATGGCATATGAGTTAAGTGACTTTATGATGATTAAACGGATGTATGTTTGTGTTAATTTTTTTTAAAGTATCTATAGTGTTGCAAGTTGACCACACCTTGTTAAGGGGGTACTATGCCTCAAACACCTTGTCGGGGGTGCTAGGCCCGTACTATCATGTTAAAGGGTATATACTTCAATCACTTTGTCGAGGGTGCTAGTCCCGTACTACCATGTTGAGGGGTATATACCTTGAACACCTTGTCAGGGGATGCTAGGCCCGTACTACCATGTTGAGGGGTATATAACTTGGCCACCTTATTGGAGGGTGCTAGGCCAGTACTACCAATTAAGGGGTAGATACCTCAGTTACCTTACAAGATGGTGATATGCCTTGGATTCCAAGTATAAGTTGCTTATTCTATGATGATGATCTCTTTCTATGCATGTATTATGTTCTATCTAAGCATGTCTTACTTCAAGCATTGATCATACATGCCATGTTGCTAATATACTATATCTTTCCTATGTATATGCATTTTTACTATGTTGCCTATGACTTGTTGCATTTCATCCTACATACTCTGTATATTCAAACATACTGACACATACTCTATGTCTACATGATGGTACCATGTAGGAACCAGATCTCCACTTGATCACCTTCCTCCTCCTTGTGGCTAGTTCTTTCTCTTGAAGCAAGTTTTGTGAGTTCTCAACTACGAGGACAATAGTTATTGATCTTATGTTATTTAAAGACTCTTTTTTTTTGGTTTAGATGCTTATGACTATGAAGGAGTGCGCCAAAAGAGTCGTGGCCACCTCTAAATTCCATGTTTAAAGGTGTTGTTGGACAAGTATTGTAATTATGATTTGAGGTTTGTCTATTTATGATTTATGCTGTTAAGGACTTCGTTTAGTCCCTTTTCTCCATTTTATTATCTCTTGTTGTTGTTTACATTGCTTCCGCGACCAAGGATGTGTGATTGATATGCTAAGTGGCTTGTTTGGGTCCCTTCGAGTTGTCATTTGCTGTGTCACGTCTAGGACATAGGCTTAGGTCGTGACAAATTTGGTATCAAAGTACTAGGTTGTTAATAGTCTTCAAAATCTAACAAATTGCATCGATTAGAGTCTTATTCATGGTTGTGAAGTCCACCACAACTAAGAGTACGAGGGTATGACACTTTTTAGGAAATGTTTCCCTTCTTCTTGATCTATATCGTGCTATAGAAGTTAAGGTAAGGCTTCCCCCTAAAGAATGTTCTTTGTTATATTTGATCATGCCTATCCCAAGAGTAAGAAGAGCTTATACACCTGAAGAACAACCAACTCAAGAAGAGTTCTGGGATGTTATTGCCATGTTAGCTCAAGTTATGACTAATAAAATAAACCAAAGGGCCCTAGCCCCTCATGCTCCTACTCCAACATCTAGGGTGAGGAATTTTATGAGGATTTACCCACCAAAGTTCCATGGGTCTAAAGTGGATAGCCACCCTCAAGAATATTTTGATGAGGTGTACAAAGTGTTGTCTATAATGGGGGTTAGATCAGAGTCAAAAGCAGAGTTGACAGCCTACCAACTCAAAGGGGTGGCACAAATATGGTTTACCTAATGGAAGGAGGAGAAGGGGAAAGAGAATGTGATCCTTTGGGATGTTTAAGGTGGAATTTCTCAATCAGTTCTTCCCTATTGAGCTAAGGGAGGCCAAAATATGGAATTCGTGAATCTAAAGCAAGGGTCGATGAGTCTGAGGAGTGTGACAGAGTATGTCTTCAATTTCAACCAACTCTTTAAAAATGCCCCACAATTAGTGGCCGAGCCGAGGTCTAGGATGAACAAATTTATGATGTGTGCATTCGATTTGGTGAATGAGGAGTGTCATGTCACCATGTTTATTAGTGATATGGATTTTTCCCGCCTCATGAATTATGCCAAACAATTGAGGGGGAAAAATTGAGAAAGAGACGAGCTAATGAGGCCAAAAGGACCCATTTTGAAGATAAATTCCAAGGTTCTAAGGATGGCCAGTTTCAACAAGGGCAAGGGTCTTAAAAAGCTTCTATTATGAGGTTTGCTAATGATAACCTAAGATTCTAAGGTGGTGAGGGTGTGGTGCCTTATGCTATGGGCCCAAGATGTTATAGATGCCATGATGGCCTATGTTTGAGGAACACAAAAGCTTTCTATAGTTTTGGGGAAGTGGGTCACAAAATGATTGATTATCCTTGTAAACGCAAAAAGGGTATTGATGGTCGTCCACATAGACAAGGAGCAAATGTGGGTCTTAGAGAAAGGATAGGTCAACAAGGTGGTACCCCAAGACGCATTCGGTTCCATGCTCTTCAAGGGAGGAAAGGGGTAGATGAGTTGCCTGATGTGTATGCATTGATAGACCCGGGTGCCACTCTTTCTTTTGCTACTCCTTTCTTTGCCAAAAAGTTACATGTTGAACCCGAATTGTTGTGTGAGCCATGTGAGGTGTCTACTCCCGTTGGTGCATCCATTGTTGCTAGAAGGGTTTGTAGAAATTTTATCATTTTCATTTTGTATAAAATATTTCCTTGTGATTTTGTTGAGTTGGATATGGTGGATTTTGATGTCATTCTTCTAATGGATTGGTTGCATGCATATTATGCCTCTATTAATTGTAGAGCTGGTAGTGTCAAATTTTAATTCCCTAATGAACTCTGTCTTGAGTTGAAGAGTCATGATTTGGTAATCAAGGGTAGGTTTATTTCTTGCATCAAAGCCCAAAAGTTGATCTCTAAGGGGTATATCTATCATCTTGTGAGGGTTAAGGATGTTGAGCCCAAAGTCCTCCCTATAGAGTCAGTTTAGTTAGTTAATGAATTCCTTGATATCTATCCTAATGAGCTTCCCGGCGTTCCTCCCGAAAGGGAAATATATTTTGGTATAGACCTTCTTCCCAATACTCAGCCCATTTATATTCCCCTTGACCGCATGGAGGAGCAATTGAAGGATTTGTTAGAGAAGGGTTGTATTAGGCTTAGTCATAAACTTAGGGTGCATCAGTGTTGTTTGTGAAAAAGAAGGATGGTTCTCTTAGAATATGCATTGATTATCAACAACTTAATTGGGTTACTATGAAGAATTAGTATCTTCTACCAAGGATTGATGATTTTTTTGGCTAACTTCAATGGGCTAATTACTGCTTTAAGATTGATCTTTAGTACGGGTATCAACATGTCAAAGTGAGGGAGTTTGACATTCCCAAGATGGCCTTCCAGACTAGGTATGAGCATTATGAGTTTGTGGTTATGTCATTCAGTTTGATTAATGCACTAAATATCTTCATGGATCTTACGAATAAGGTCTTTAAATGCTACGTTGATTTATTTTTTGTTATACTTATTGATTATATTTTGATTTATTCCCATAGTGATGAGGAGCATGTGAACCATTTGAGGGTGGTGTTACAAATCTTGAGGGAGGAGAAGTTGTACGCTAAATATGAAAAAGGTTACTTTTGGTTGAAAGAGGTTGCCTTTCTAGGTCATGTGGTGTCGGGTGATGGTATCAAGGTGGATCCTAAAAAGATAGAGGTGATTAGAAATTGGCCTAGAACTTTGACCCAATCAGATATTAGAAATATCATAGGGTTAGCGGGTTACTACCATAGGTTTGTTAGTGGTTTCTCTTCTATTTCTTCTCTCATGACTAAGTTGACCCAAAACAAGGAAAAAATTTGTGTGGACCGATGAGTGTGAAGGTAGTTTGCAAACTTTGAAAGATAAGCTTATCTCTGCTCTTTCTTATCTCTACTAGAAGCGTTGGAAGGGTTTGTTGTGTATTGTGATGCCTCAAGAATTGGTTTGGGTTGTGTTTTGATGAAAAACGTTAAGGTGATGGCTTATTCCTCTAGACAACTTAATGTGCATGAATAGCGTTATCCTACACATGATCTTAATTGGCCTCTGTGGTATTTGCTTTGAAAATTTGGCATCACTACTTGTATGGGGTACATACTGATGTGTTCACCGATCATAAGAGTCTCCAATATGTGTTCACCCAAAAAGATCTCAACTTGAGACAAAGAAGAAGGTTAGAGCTTCCTAAGGATTATGATATGAGTGTACTTTATCACCACGGTAAGGCTAATGTTACGGACGATGCTTTGAGTAGGGTGTCTATGGGTAGTCTAGCTCAGATTGATGGTGGTGGTAAGGTGGTGGCTAGAGAGGTAAATCGGTTGGCTAGGTTGGGGGTTAGGTTGGGAGAGGTTCATAATGGTGGTATTGTGGTTGTTGGTTGTTCAAAATCTTCACTGGTTAAGGAAGTAAAGGCAAAGGAAGATCTTGACCTTGCCTTGTTAGAGTTGAAGGCATTGGTTAGAGATGGTAAGGTGGAGGTTTTCTCCTAAGGGGGAGATGGTACCCTTAGGTACAAAGGTAGGTTGTATATGCCTAACATTAATGATTTGAGAAAGAAGATTTTAGATGAGGCCGAAGACTATTTCAAATTATATATTGAAGAACTTCTTAGATTGTATGGGGTGCCTTTGTATATCATTTCGGATCGTGGTGCTAAATTCACTTCTCACTTTTGGATGTCCTTCCAAAGAGGTCTTAGTGCCAAGGTTAAGAGTTATACGACCTTTCTCCCTAAAAAGGATGGCCAAGCCGAAAGAACTATCAAATCTCTTAAGGATATGCTTAGGGCTTGTATTTTTGAGTTTGAGGGTTGTTGGGATGAACATCTTCAAATCATTGAGTTTGCTCATAGTAATAGTTATCATTTAAGAATTGGTATGACTCCTTTTGAGGCTCTCTTCTGTAGACATTGTAGATCCCCGGTTGGATGGTTTGCGGTGGGAGAGATGGCTTTGATGGGACTAGACTTTGTTATGGAGGCCCTAGAGAAGGTGAGGATGATAAAAGAAAGGTTGAAAATAGCCTAAAGTCGACAAAAGTCCTTCGCCGATATGAGGAGAAGTGATCTTGAATTTGATGTTGGTAATTGGGTCTATATTAAAAGCCTCACCCATGAAGGGTATGGTTCATCTTGGTAAAAGGGTACTTGGGTCCAAGATTCGTGGGTCCTTATAGATTTTTTAGGAGTAGGTGGCCTTTGAGTTGGAGTTGCCTAATGATATGAATATAGCTTATCTTATCTTCCATGTGTTTACGTTGAGGAAGTGTATGGGTGACCCAAATGCTATTATTACTTTATATGTAGTGGGTACTGTTGAAGTTAATTTGACTTATAAAGAGGTTTTGGTAGAAATTTTGGATAGAAAAGTAAATAGGTTGAGGAACAAGGATGTTGCTTTCGTCAAGGTTCTTTGGAGAAACTAATAAGTTGAGAGTGCTACATGGGAAACCGAGGCTGACATGCAAAAGCAATATCCCTATCTCTTCCATTCTGCTTAAGCATAAAGTATGAATTTTAAGTCCCCTACATGATTTCAACTCTTAAGTTTCAGCATTTTTGTCATTTTCATGCATTCATATTCATGTTGGCAAGTTTATGGTGATTTTTGACACTTTTATTGGATCTTTGAAATGATGTTTCAATGCAGTTGTTGTATTCATGCATGGCCTGAACCTATATTGATTATTTATCTCATAAATGTTTCTTTGACATTCGGGGATGAATGTTCCCGAGGGGGTCTATCCTATGTATGCTCTAATTTTGTATAAGCATATTATTCACTAACATATTTTACTTCAAGCATCATCCATACATGTCATATTGATAGTATGATATCCATTATGTATGTTTATGCATTTTGCCCATGATGTCTATCTCTTGTTGAATTGCAACCCACATACTTAGTATATTCAAATGTATTAATGCACAATCTATGCATACTTGATGTTACAATATAGGAATCGGAGCTCCATTTGGTCATAATACTCCCCCATGTGACTAGTGATATCCAATCAAGCTAGTTGGTGAGTCCTTATGTCCAAGGCCAATATCTATGTTCTTATACTATGCATTTAATACTATCTTTCCTTTTTGGGTATACTTGACTATAAGGGTGAGCCCGGTTGCTTTTCTTGGCCCCCGATATGTTCTATGTTAGAGGTGTTGTTGGACAAAATATGTATTATGCTTGAGCTTTAAATATGATTGTCTCTCCCTTAGTACCAATTTCTCCTTTTTTATGTTTCTTATGTCGTCTTATCTTTCTTCTGCGACCAAAGATGTGTGATGATATGCAATGAGGCTTGTTTGGAGTTCCCTCAGGTTCCACAATTGTCGGTCATGTCTAGGCCCTAGGCTTGGATTCTGATAAGGATGTTGTCAGAGCACTAGGTTGATAGATCCTCATAGTCCAACACACCACACCAATTAAAGTCCTATTCATGGTTGTGAAGTGCGCCATGACTATGAATAGGGGGCTATGAGATGATTTAGGAAATGTTTTCCTTCTTCATGTTCTACGTCGTGCTCTAGAGTTATAGTGAGTTTTCACCCCTAACAATTGTTCTTTGCTATGTTAGTTGATCATGCCAAACACTCGAGGAAGAAAGGCCCAAACTCCCCAGGAGCAACCTACCAGTAGTGAGATCTGGGATGCTCTCACTATGCTTTCTCAAGTTGTGGACAACCAAGTAAATCAAGGTGCCCAAGCCCCTCATGCTACTACCCCGGGATTTAGGGGAGAGACTTCATGAGGATGAATCCTCAGATATTCTATGGGTCAAAGGTGGATGAAGACCCATAAGAGTATATTGATGGGTCTACAAGATCTTGAATGTCATAGGTGTTGGGCTGAATGAAAAGGCGAGGTTGGCAGCGTACCAACTCAAAGGAGTAGACCAAATATGGTATGATCAATTGAAGAGGGAGAAAGTTAACAAATATTGGTGCTTTTGGAGGAGTTCAAATTGGCTTTCCTTAATCGATTTTTCCCTCTTGAGCTTAGGGAAACTAAATTGGTAGAGTTATTAAAACTAAAACATGGTGCAATGGGTGTGACGGAGTATGCCCTCAAGTTTACTCAACTTTCAAAGTATGCTCCTCATTTGGTCACCAATCCTAGATCTTGGATGAATAAGTTTGTGATAGGGGTGTTCGAGTTGGTGAACGAAGATTGGGGGTCCACCTTGCTAATTAGTGAAATAGACTTGTCTCACTTGATGAGCAATGCTGAGCAAATAGAAGAGGAGAAACTTAGAAAGAGAAAGGGGTATCAGGCCAAGATGGTTTGATATGATGATGGCTCCAAAGATCCAGAGTCTGGTGGTGCTTCAAATACCAGGATGGCTATTTATGGGGTTAATTGGGCAAGATTCTATTAAGGGAGAACTAATCCTAAGTGTCTAAGGTGTTGAAGGTACCTTGGTGGGCCATATTTGAGGAAGACCAATGCTTATTATGGTTGTGGGAAAGAGGGTCACAAGATAATAGATTGTCCTCTTAGGTGCAAAAAGGGTAGTGGTGGTGAGGTTGATCAAGGGGATGCTCTAAGATGTAATTTGGTCTATGCTCTTCAAAGGAGGAAAGAAGTAGATTATACGCCCTATGTTGCTATTGATATGTTGAAGTTTCCTTGACTTTGAAATGTGTGCATTATTGGGGATGGTGTGCCATTATTTCTTTCTTTATTCTTTTGACAGCTAGAAAGTCCATAAGTGTTGACCCATGTTCATATTGCATTAGGTTTTATCTTGTGACTTGTTGGAATTGGTGTGGTGGTTATGACTCTATACTTGGGATGGGATAGTTGCATGCATGTTGTGTCTTCATAGATGGTATGATATTTAGAGTTAGATTTCGACTCCCAATGAACCCATCTTGAGTGGAGGGTGTCAAGTTGTAGAAAAAGAGGTAGGTCCACTCTTGACTTAAGGTTCAATTTTTCTCTAAGGGTTGCCCACGTCCTTATTGCATAGAATTCTTGCCTTGTGATCTTCGTTGAACATAACTTGAAGTGTTGGAGGTCTTGGGGTAGTTTGGGCTACTTGCATAGTATGTTCCAATGAGTGTAGAACCCATAAGGTTGTAATATGATGGTTGAGGATGGTCAGTTTATTTGGTCAACTACAATAGGTTAGTTGCTTCACAAAGATTGATCTTTGGTTTGAGGTTTCTCGCTAAGTTAGTATTGGTGGAGTTATTTGGTTGAATTATGCATTGGTTATGTTTATAGGTTTCATGAATAGGGTCTTTAGTCCCTACCTTGTCATGTTTGTGGTGGTCTTTACTGATGATGTATGGACTTAATTAGAGCTTGTGAATCCTTTTGGGGGTAGCGTGCAAGTATTGGATGAGGGGAGGTTGTTTGCTAAATATGATAGGTGTAAATAAAGGATACCAAGAAAGTGATTAGAATTCTTTAAGGGTAATATATGGATGTGTATTATTTTCCCGAAAAGGCTAATATTGTGAGCAGTGCTCTAGGTAGCCTAGCACTGGTGGAAGTTTAGCATGGTGGTGTGGTATTCTTGTTGCTTCAAGATCTTCTAATGTTGGAGAGGTCTAGATTAAGCAAGTCTATGATTCCATCTTAGTAGAGTGGAAAGTGTTGGGCGTAGAGAGGGTAGAGTGGAGGTTGTCTCCCAAGAGGGAGATGGTAGCTCGTGGCAACAATTGGTTAAGGTTAGCAACGAGTTATGGTTGTGAGTCCTTTTAGAGTGTAGAGGAATTTGGTAAGGTTGCATTTGGATGAGAATTGCCTATCGTAGGGGTATGGTTTATTCGGTTGGTTATGCTTCTAGGTTAAGGGGATTCATTGGTGACTCTATTTCTATAGAACTCTTTGAAATTGTGGGTGAGGTGGAGGATAAGTTGGTTAGCAGGAGCTCCCAGTAGAGGTGTTTGATGGATGAGTGGAGTTGTTGATTGATGAGGATGTAGTGTTCTTCTAGGCCCTTCGGAAGAATCGTCTATTTGTATGTGTTTCTCAGGGAGCCGGTGCGGGCATGGAGAAGCAATATCTGTATTTCTTTCATTCTATTCAAGTTTACGATAACACTTCAAGTACTTTTCCATGAATTTATGTCTTATGTTTCAGCCCCCATGTCATTCATATGCATTCATGTTTAAGTTGACTAGTTTATGATGATTTTACTCTTATGTTTAGATTTTGGAAATGGTGGTTAAAGTTAAATGGTGTTTAAAGTATAATGTTGCATTCTTGTTGGGATTGATTTATCCTTGATTACTCTCATTTTGTATGTCTCTATTCTATTCGCGACGAATGCTCCCAAGGGGAAGTTATTGAAATGACTCCCGAAAATGTGCCTTGGAATGCCTAGAACTTTTAATTCCATATATCTCAAAATTTGTGTGTGATATGGAAAATCCGACTTCATATTCTTGTTTAGGGATTTAAAATTAGGGGCAAAAGGGCCTAAACCAATTTAAGAGCAAACGATTAGCAATTTCAATTTTCATAATTTTTCTTATCCTAAATCGATCCGCGATAGTACCGCGATATGCAACTGCCCCAGATATGTATTAATATGATCTCCGCCATAGGTCGACGTTGCGGACTACATGCAGACCCGTGTATTTTTTTGGTAATGATATCTATCTCGGCCCAAGGATTTTGGGTCTTCGGCCCAAGTATTCCCAAACATGTTTTTACTTCTACTTAGCCTTATTTCTCCTTCATATTATCCTAAACATTTCCCAATACTCACTCGAGCACTTTACCTTATTTTCACTCCTAAATTCAATTCTCAAAACCTCCTCGAATCTTAAGGATTTCAACCAAGCTTTAAGTTTCCATCTCCATTCTTCTTAAAGGTTTCTCCAAAGCCTAGGTTATGTGATGTTGAACAATTGGGTTCTTCCACCAATGGTTACTAAGCCTCCTTATACTTAAATGGCATGATTTAAATGTTGATTTACTTATGGGTCTTGATTATAAGTTTCACTGTACAGTGATTTGGGGTTTATCAAAGTATGAATGTTTTAGCATGTTTTGTGCTATAAATCTTGGATCTGTTGTAAGATTTGATGAGGGGTTTTGATATATATTCCTTGAGGGCATTGCAAGGTGTTGATTGATGGTTTTATAATAGATTTTCTTGCATGGTTCAACTCTTGAATTGTATGGTTTTACACTATCACTATGCACCTCCCAACTATTTGATAAATGTCCAGCTAGGGTTTCTTGGGGAATTGAAGGTCCAATACATTTATTATGAGTTGAGTAGTGTTATGATGATTAAACGATGATGGTATGATGATGAATCAATGGTATGCATATGATGTATAATGATGAGAGAAAATATGATGACCTTGTGATCATGAAAGTATGTTATATATGTGTTGAATTTATGAAAAGTATCTATGATGTTGCAAGTCAATCACCTTGTGTAGGGGTACCAATCCTCAATCACCTTTTTGAGTGGGTACCAAGTGTCAATCACCTTAATGAGGGGGTACCAAGCCTCGCTTGCCTTGTTGAGGGGCTAACAAGGCTGAATCAGCTTGACGAGGGGGTGTCACGCCTCGGTATACTTGTTCAGGGTGTATCAAGCCTCAATCACCATTCAAAGAATGGTGTGCCTTAGATTTGGGAAGTAGCTCACATGTTCTATGATGAGGGTTTATTCCTATGCATGCTCTAATTCTATATTAGCATATGATTCACTAACAGATTTTACTTCAAGCATCATCCATACGTGTCATATTGATAGTATGCTATCCATTGTCTATGTTTATGCATTTCTCTTATGATGTCTATCTCTTGTTGCATTGCATCCCACATACTTTTTACATTCAAATGTACTAATGCATACTCTATTCCTATATGATGTTACCATATAGGACCCAGAACTCCATTTGATCATCATCCTCCTCCACATGGCTAGTGATATCCAATCATGCTAGTTGCTAAGTCCTCATGTCCAAGGGCAACATCTATGTTCTTATACTAAGTATTTAAGACTGCCATTCCTTTTTGGGTATACTTCTTTATGAGGGTGAGCTCGGTTGCTTTTCTTGGTCCTTGCTAAGTTCTATGTTAGAGGTGTTGTTGGACAAAATGTGTATTATGCTTGAGCGTTGACTCACATATGATATCCACGCTATGTAAATATGATTCTCTCCCTTAGTCCCAATTTCCCCTTGTATATGTTTCTTCTGTCATCTTATCTTGCTTCCGCGACCAAGGAGACGCGATGATATGCAATGAGGCTTGTTTTGGGTTCCTTCGGGTTCACAAATTGCAGTCATATCTATGCCCTAAGCTTGGGTCGTAACACACCATGTAGGAACTGGAGCCCTACTTGATCATCCTCTTCCACGTGGCTAGTACGACATCTCTCAAGCTCTTTGGTGAGTCCTCCTTTTCGGGGAAGACGCTTATAATCTCATGCTATGTTTTAAAACTATCTTTCTTTCATGTATATGTTGACTATGAGGGTGACCCCGTTAGCTTGTCTTGGCCTCCGCTAATTATCTAATTTTTAGAGGTGTTGTTGGACATGTTTGCATTATGCTTTGAGCTTTGACAATCTCATGACTCTTGATGTTTATGATATGAGAATTGTTTCTTAGCCCGATTTTTCCATATCTACTATCTTATGTTGTATTTTATTGCTTCCACGACTAAGGATGTGTGTATTCGCTGTGTTACATCTAGGCCCTGTGCTTGGATCTTAACACTCACCCTCGAGATATACATCAAAAGTTAATGATAAAATCTTAACATAAAAGAAATGGAAAGGATCATAAAGGTTTGTTGTCGAAGCATGAGAACTCACCAATAAGTCTTCAAGCTTAGGAATCTGAATGCTAGCCTCAATAGGAATAATCTCTTCATTGTATGTCCCTATATGGTTAGATCATGTAGGCAAAGAAGTATGTGTCAGCACATAGAATGTATTAAGTTTGTAGGTATGCTATAAATCAAATGACATCATAATAATATCAATATGCATAAATCATAGCTAATGGGAGAGGGACACAATATGTAGGAGTATGCAATTTGAAATCATGAAAAGAAGAGTCATAAGTCCATTATTCACCTTAGCATACATATGTGGGAATAAGACCATAACTTACAGATAAGACCATACGAGCTATTCCATGGAGTCTTGATGTTCACTCTACCTCAATCTAAGAGGAGTCTACTTTGACAAGGTAAACTTGATCCTCACTGTATAGGATCTATCCTGGCACAATGAGAACTATCATTTGACCCAACCTTCAAGGCTCTATTCTAGCACAGTGAGTGTCCATCATTTAAGCTAATTCGACCTAATAGAACACTATTAAGGCATAAAACATGAAAATAATTCCTATGGTGGCAGATAGTTATGGGACTTGAGGATTTATATATGGTCCCTTAGGGATAGCCCCCTCCACACAAGTCCACTTGGTGCAAGTCATATCCCATGGAATACATAAATCATACACACACACGAGAGCGTGCGCGTGCGC
>JAOTQR010012403.1:0-13576 GCA_025774065.1 Solanum ossicruentum
CCAAACCTCTTCTGGAATTCTGAAATCAAGAGATGAATGTGGGGAGCGGTTGGCTAGATAGCATGCTGTAGAAACCGTCTCACACCAAAGGTCACGTCGATACCATAACCCAGCATGGGAGAGCATACAACGAGCTCTCTCGAGTAGAGTCCTATTCATTCATTCTGCTGGGGCTTTTCGACTAGTGTTTTATGTCTAGCAGTACTAGCTTAAGCGTATAACTCATTAAAATCTATTTCATAGAACTCGAGGCCATTATCTATTCGGAGCTTCTTTACTTTCTTCCCTATCTGGGTTTCAACAAGATCTTTCCATTTCTTGAAAGTAGGAAATGCTTCATTTTTATGCCTCAAGAAATAGACCCAAACATTGCGGGAGAAATCATCAATCAAGGTCATCATGTAACACTTCCCTCCAATAGAAGGAACTTTAGAAGGTCCCTAAAGATCCGAGTGGATGTAGTCAAGGATACCTTTAGTACGGTGCGTTGCAGTGGAGAAACTTGCCCTTTTCTGCTTCCTAAACATACAATGTTCACAGAATTCTAGCTCACCTATACCATCACCAAGAAGACCTCTTTTGCTCAATAGATTATACCTTTCTCACTCATATGGCCAAGACGCATATGCCATAAATGAGATCACGATCAGATAATGAGGATGTGGACAACTCTTGATCCTGTTATAGTAGAACTTTGCAAGACCTACAAGTTACCGTGTCTGTTTGCTTTCATAAGAATCATGGCACCTTTAGACACCTTCAGGAATCCACTTTCAGCTGAGTACTTATAACCAAGAGATTAAATTACATTTTATCCAGAATATGATGCACATTTGTCAATTTCCAGATACAACCATCATGGGTCTTAATCGGCACACTACCAATAGCGACAACCTTGCATTGAGAATCATTTTCCATCAAGATAACCCCATAATTGATAGGTTCATATATGGTGAACCAGTCTCTGTGAGGAGACATATGATAAGTGCAGCCAGTGTCTAGAATCCACTTAGTTTTACTCCTCTTTTCAGAAGTAACTAATAATATGTCACCATCAGATTCAGTTTTAAGGATACTGGCTTCAGTAGTAGATTTCTTTGATTGATTTGATTTTTCTTCTCTTTCCTTTTTACTGTTCAATTTATAATATTTAGAAATTTCATGCCTAGTTTTCTTACAATAGCGATAGGATTTGGAATTACGTTCCCTAGATTTTGACCTAGACTGCTTTTTTATTTGTACTCCTTTTTTCAACCGATCTACCCTTAATAGATAACCCTTTGGCTTTATCATCAGAATGAACTTCAAGATCAAATTTCTCTTTGGACAACAAGTTAGACTTGACATCCTCAAAAGATAATGTATCACTATTTTCATATAACATTATTTCCTTGAACTGCTTATAGGTAGACGGTAAAGAGACGACCAATAAGACAGCCTTATCCTCTTTATCATTTTTAACTTCTAGATTTTCTAGGTCAATAATAATGGAATTGAACTCATTAAGATGAGATTGAATAAGAGTACCTTCAGCCATACGGAGCGTATACAAACGCTCTTTCAAATGGAGTTTGTCTGCAAGACTTTTGGTCATGTAGAGAGATTTAAGCTTGAGCCAAAGTCCTGCAACGGTATTCTCATGAACCACCTCGTGGAGCACCTCCTTGTATAAACAAAGTTGGATTGCTGATAAAGCTTTTTAATCCAATTCCATCCATTGTTCATCGGTCATAGAGTCAGATTTTTTCGACTCTCCTTCAAGAGCCTTTTTCAACCCATTTTGTGTAAGAACGACCTTCATTTGGACTCTTCAGATGGAGAAACTAATCTTTCCATCAGACTTTTCAATATCAAATTTGTAACAAAAGCCATTTTGAAAAATTGTCGTCCGTATGAATAGTGACTCTGTATTGTACTCGTATGTCAAAATAGTACTTATACAGTATTTGTTACTATTATGATCGAGCTCTGATACCATTTGTTGGGAGTAACAGGCGATAGCGGAAGTGTGATAAGGATCAGGATTGATATTCAAAAGTATAAATAAATTGGGCAAGGTAATAAATGAAGACACAGATTTAACGTGGTTCACCCAAAAATAGGCTACATCCATGGACGTCGACGAACAAAATATCACTATAATGCAAAAGTGTACAACAAAACCTCACTGGCCTAAGCAATATGAGGATATAATCTTTGTGTATCACTCAGTGATATAAAAGAAGTATTATAACACTCACAAAATACACAATGTGTATCTCAGAATTCTTAGACTCTCTTATTCTGAATCTTTGAATATTTTCTGAAGAGTGAATTTCTCCTTTATATAGGAGTAATTTGTCTTCCAAAATTGACAAAAAAGCAAAGGTTGGTGGCCAACCTTCCACCAACTATTTGTGACTTGTCTAATTTTGAAGAATATACAAAGATGCCAAGTTTGAATGAGAGTTGCCAAGATTGATCAAATTGGCATGCCAAGGTTGACAAATCAAGAGTTGTCAACAAATGTAGGCTCTTAGGCCATATTTCAACAAGCACACATTGATTTTTCCAAAAATCACTAATGCTACATGCAATTCTGCATTTTATGTTTTAAGATGGCTACCCAGCACCATGCAAATTGATGACAAAAATTAACACATAACTCCGAGTAAAAACTGTAATGACCACCACGAGTTCTATAATAAGAAAAGAAGGAGCGAATCCAACAAAACAAGACAAGGAGGAAGTTGCACCTTTGTCGTTCCTAGAATATCCACACTGCACAGACCCAAATAGAGCAAAGCAGCAAGGGGAAGATCTTTTATTTCGCAAGAGCACAATAAGAAAGAGAAGGGTGAAGAACTGCAAGAAGAAGGATGAGATCGTGGATTGATTCACCTAAATCAGAACCATGCAGCCAACAGTGAAGGCAGAGGAGGTCGGTAGACATCGACAATTTCCTTGGCCGTGGTGGACATGTGATGCCTATGTTTTTATTACTGTCGCAAGCCTTATTTCCAGGCATGAATGACAGAAGTGCCCTTGGTCGTCTAAGGCACTCTATATATTTTCTTCATTTTTGGTTAAAAACAACATATATGACACCTCAAGTTAACGTCAATATATAATTTGCCAAATTAAAGTTGAGAGGAGTAGAGCTGTCAAAATGGGCTTAGCTCATGAGGTCAGTCCGATCCAACTCATTATTAGGAAAAAAAGAAAAAATTACCTAGACAGGTCATTTTTAATAAATAATTAATGATTTTAGTGATGCTTTTTATTTATTACTCCCTTTGTCCTATTTTATGTGACACCCTTTGACTTGACATGATGTTTAAGAACAAAAGGAAGCTTTAAAACTTGTATCTAAAATGATTCTTAAATATTTTTATGGTTGAGAATCATCTCATTATGGGTAAAAGGAAATTTTAAAGGTAAATTATTTTTAATTTGAGTAAGGTGATATTCTTTTTGAGACGAACAAAAAAGGAAAGAGTGCCACATAAAATGGGACGCAGGGAGTAGTTATTACCATTCATAGAAATATATAACAATACTGTGATAAATCTGCACTTATAAAAGATGAATTATGCATGCAATATAAATGTATTATAAGTGTTTCTAATATATTATACTTGTTTGGTAAGAAAATGCTACGTTGCATTATAAGTATATTAAAGTGTATAATAAATATATTATCCATCAATGAAACTTGTATTAGATATGTTTTATAAATAGTTCTCTGCAATATAAATAAAAATTGTATTACAAATGTATATAAATATTCAGTGAAAATAAATTGTTATTGCTATAAATGGTAAATATTTTTTAATCCAGTATATCTCTGTAAGTTTTCCTTATTAGGTAATAGAGTTTTCATTATCACTTTCAAGTTTATTTAAAATTAGGGCTTGTAAGGCAGATTCTGGGTCTTTTTTAATCTTAGATAAAGGTGAAAAAGGCCTCCTTTAGGGAAACTCGAATGGTTTGATTGAGGTCGGGCCAGGCTTGTAATATCCTACATGTTAAAAGGTTGAATTATAATAAATATATGAAAGTGTGATTTCTGGTTTGGTGATATACGACCCATCTACGGCTTGTGGTTGTAGAAGGGACCAAGACTGGGTGAAAATTTGAAAGTTTGGGTTGGATGTATAAAGCGTCTTTGCAGATTGTAAAAGAAAATACAAGTCATGGATTGAGGTCGTGGATGAAGTTCAACGAAGGGTTCACATAAGTTGAATAGGACGAGAATCTTTACAAATCGTAGTTTGTTTGACGGGTCGTAAAGAGGGTTCGTGGTTGGAGTTTTGAGATGTAAAATTTTCTAAGTGTTGGGTGAACCTATGAGGGGTATCTTCACCCATAGATAGAACTATGAATAGTAGATGAGGGTTCATACATAAGGTCCTGCTTTCAAGTGTTTGAAGTTTTGTGGGGTGTAACTAGAAAACCCTATCAACGAGCTGTAGATTGATCTATCTCTTGTACATTGATTTACGATTCTTATGGTTTCCCATAATAGTTTTTAATGAAGGGTATTTTTGACTTTTTCACATTCTAAGCCATAAACTACATTGTTTTTACTCCTAAAACTACCCATATTAGCCTTATATTACCCCCAATCCCTTTTATTACAAATCATTCTCCCAAATTATTCCAAGTCTAAAACTCCTAATTTCTCTCAAAGCTCCTTGAAGACTCAAGTTAGGGTTTTCAGACTTCCTTCCCCAAAGATCAAAATTTCTTCCATAGGTTTTCATCCAAGGTATGGGAATTTCATCCATAGGTACCTTCCACCCATGAAACTCAAGTATTTTCAACCTATTACTTAGTTTCAAGCTACAAAATTTTCTTGGATTTTATGGTATTACTTTAAGTGCTTGTATTATGATCTAGTATACTGCCTTATGATGTATTTTGCTAAGAATTTATATTTCATTATAAGTATTTGATGATTTTATCATGACCCAAGCCTAGGGCCTAGACTTGACATGGTGAAAGGGGAACCCGAAGGAACCCCAATCAAGCCTCTCAACATGTCATTGCACATCCTTGGTTGCAGAAGCATATCAAAGGCATAAAGTAAACTAAAATTAACAAGGAGCTAAGGGATAGCTTGTCAAAACATCAACATCATAGACAAGGAGTCATAGCTCATATAAAAAATACACAATTTGTCCAACAAACACATCTAAATATATAGATAGAAGCCAAGACAAAGCTACCGAGCTTACCCTCATTATCAATAGAACATAAGATAGTGTCTCAATACATAGATAATAGCAACATAGATTAAGGTCCCCGAAATGGAGGACTTACCAAAAAGTTTGGAATAGCACCGACTAGCCACGTGGAGGAGGAGGATGATCAACTTGAGCACCAGTTCCTACATGGTGATATCATGTAGGCAAGAATATGCGTTAGTATGTTGAATGTACTAAGTATGTGGGATGCAATGCAACAAGAAATAAACATCATGATCAAAATGCATAGCGATAAGCAATGAGCGTATTATAGCAAGATGGAATGTACGTACAATGCACAAGTAAAACATGCTAAAATAACTCATGCTTATATTAAGTATCATATGTGAAGAATAGACCCAGCTAGATTTCCAAAGTATAAACCTCTCGAGGTTAGTGATGATGCCGCCCTATCACTTAGGTGGTGAATAATAACCCTTCACCTGGTTGGTGATAATGCCGCCCCATCACCTGGGTGGAGAAGTACAAACTCTTTCCTCAGTTGATGAGTACAAACCCCCATCTCAGTTATCCGGGTTCTTAGATCCCTCGGATTGGGCATGGTCTAATGCAACACTTATATTTAGAATATATCATGTACATAAGCTAATTTCATCATTATATAGTCAATCATATCATATCTTATGCTTTGGACCTTCGACATCTCAAGAAACTACATCCGGACATTTTATCGAACACTTAGAGGGTGTGTAATGCTAGTATAAAACTATGAATTATAGGGATGAAATCACGTAAGAAAATCTATTCTAAAACCATATATCAATACTTTGCAACACCCTTAAGAAATATACATCAAGACCCCTCCTCAAATCTTACAATAGATCAAGGGTTTATAGCTCAAAATATAGCAAATAATCACAATTTCACATAGCTTTAACTTATGTATAGTGAATTTCATAATAATCAAGATCCATTTGTAAATAAACTTTAAATCATGCAATTTGAGTAAAAGGAGGGTTGGGTATCATGGGTGAAAGGAGATCATGAAAAAAACCCACATACCTTAGCTTTAGAGTTGACTGAAATTGAGATTGGGAAGATTAGAGGCTAGGAAATGATCTTTGAATCCAATCTTGTTTCTTGGGTTTCCTTGCAATTGAATTGGGGCTTGGTAGAGGCTTTCGAGAGAAGTGAGAGTGTATTTGATATGAGATTAATAAGTTTGATCCTTTGGAACCTTGTTTAGGTCTTTTATGAAGGTTAAGATAGCATTAGAAGTCTAAAAAGGGCTTTAGAGTAATTAGCATTTACGAAAATGCCATTAGTGAACGGATGGAAAATTTAGCAAAGTGTTGCCCGACGGAAGGTCCCATAGGTCACATGGCACTCCATGGGTCATGTAGAGTACTTGTGACAAGGTACTTAGTCCAAAAATTGAAGTTGGAAATCGATTGGAAAAGACGTCTCATCATGACCACGGAGGCCTTCACGGGTCGTGTGGAGCCTCACGGCCTATGTGGAGGCTAGTGGCACCATACTTATTGCTGAAAAATGTTTGCCAGGTTCCATGCTAAGGGATACTACCCGTACCACCTACCACAACCCGTGTGGGTGGTTATGGTCCATGCCTTAGCCCTAAACTCACCTCCATGCATACCAAGCCTCACTTACTCACCTTGACGCCCCTCCTCATGACAAGTGGTAAGCCTCACTACCCATGTCACTAGTCGTTGTCCAGGGATTAGGCTTAAAATAGATTTTTTCACATGCATCACACAACCTGTACAAGCCACCACTGCCAGTATAGGTGCCCGTGTGACATCCCTGCACGGGAGGGTCTTACAAAAATGATCATAACTCCCTCATCCGACCTTGAAATGAGGTGAAACCAAGTGCATTATGAAGATAACTCAAAGTTCTTTCATTTTACTTGTGTGGGCCACCAAGTTCTAAATGTACTAAAGGTTATGCTTGTCGAAAGTTGACCCTTGAATGAACCATCACCCAAAACTCAACTTTTTGGGAAGTCTTGAACTCGTTTAGGTAATAGGAGTCTTCTATGAACCTAATAAACCCCCAACCTAACCAAATGAGGCTTGAAACATGGATATATAAGATCATAAAGTTATGGGGTGTCACAGATATGTAAGGTGCCTTACGACAATCTACCGAGGGCTTTGAAACTTCATGGTGGGTTATTTTATGAACCATCCTAATTTATGAATTTCATTATATTTACGCATAATCGTTTTGCACTACATGATTTAAAGTCTAAATTCTTGAACCCAATTAGTTTTACCCTATGTCCCAATTAATTATGTTTTGAATGATAAGGGTTTCAACTAAAAATTTATGAATTATAAATATGATTATCGAAGCTCTTTTTATAATTAAGTAAATGAATGGTGAAAAGTTTTCTCACCCAAATGATAGATTCCTCATGTGATAAGGATAATTTGAATCCTTAAGGTTCATAAGATACTCTATGAATTTTAAGAATATTGAACTTAATGTCTATGTATAATTACTTTAAAACTATTGTTATTTCCCAGGCCATGACTTTGCACCAAATGAGACTTTGAGTGGGAGCTCAACCTAAAGGGTCCTTAGTAGATTCTCTTAGTATCATAACTTTGTTCTTGCCATAAATGGCCTTTTTATGCCAGGCTAATGGATTTACATGTGGCCCTAAAGTTAAAGTTAAAGAATGATCTGTGTCAAGACCCCAGCCTGGGGCCTAGTCATAACATAATGAAACTGGAACGCGAAGGCACCCCATACAAATCTCTTAGCATAACATAAGCATATATAGGGTAATAAATCATAATTATAAGTAGAGCATGTGAAATTTAAGTCTTAAAAGCAAACTAAACATAAGAGTCCAGAATCTTCCCATCAAAGGGAATTATATAAGAGTCAAGAATCTTCCCTTGGGAATCTTGAAACTCTATGCACTTCAATGGAGAGTCTTTGAGAGAGAAAAGCCTTAGAAATCTTTAGAATTTTTGGAAAGTATGAGATTGAAGGTGTTTATTCAAATTTGAGGCGCTTAGGGGCAGTTAGGGGTCAAAATGACATATTTTAGATATCAATCGGGTAAAAATGACCAAAAACCCTTCATTAAAAACTATCGGACCCTAACCACGACCTCAGTTTACAAGATGTACTTTGAACTATAGCTTGTGGTTCATAGGTATCATGACCCAAGCCTAGGGCTTAGGATTGACACAATGAATGGGGAACCCATAGGTGCCCCCAACAAGCCTCATATCATATATAAGTACATCATATGTAAGAAGACATAAAACTTTCTTGCATGATTTTATCCTTGAATTGCATGGTGGTATTACCAAGTGTTGGTGGGTGGTTTTACATCGAACTTTCTTGCATGATTTCATCCTTGAAGTGCATGGTTTTACACTAGCACTGCACACCCACAAAGTGTTTGATAAAATTTCTGGATTTGATTCCTTGAGGTATTGAAGGTCCAATACATGTCTTATGAGTTGAATGACTTTATGATTATGAAAGGAATGTATGTATATGTTATTTTGCTCTATAGTGTTGTGAGTTGACCAAGCCTCGCTCGGGGGGTAATAGGCTAGTGCTACCGGATTGGGGGGTATGTACCCCAATAACCATATTGAGGGGTTTGTACCTCGATTGCCTCACTCGGGAGGAGTAGGTCCGTGCTATCAAATTTGGGGGTATGTACCTCAATAACCATATTAGGGGGTTTGTACCTCGATTTCCTTGCTCGAAGGTAGTAGGACCGTGCTACCAGATTGGGGGATATGTACCCCAATTACCACATTAAAGGGTTGGTAACTTAATAACCATATCGAAGGGTTTGTAACTCATTCCCCCCTCCAAGGGGGTTGTAGGCCTTGGATATACTATGTTGATGGTCTCTCCTTACACATGTATTATGTCCTCTGTAAGCATGATTTACTCTAACCGTCATCCATGCATGCCATATTGCTATATGCTTATTTATTGCCTAAGTTTATGCATTTTGACTATTTTTCCTATCTCTTGTTGCATTGCATCCTAGATACTTAGTATATTCCAATGTAATAACGTATACTCTATACCTACATGAGTCACCATGTAGGAACTGGAACCCTGTTTGATCATCCTCCTCCACGTGGCTAGTACGATTTCTCTTAAGCAAGTTTGGTGAATCCTCCATTCCGGGGGCAATGTCTTGGATTTAATGTTATGTATTAAGACTCTTTCCTTTGATGTATGCTTATGACTAAAAAGGGTGAGCCCGGTTGCTTGTCTTGGTCCCCCGCTCCTATCTATATAGTAGAGGTGTTGTTGGAACCTTGTGATGTATAATGCTATACTCTATTGAGCATGCTATGTTTCTATGATATGAATGATGTCCCTTAGTCCTATATTCCCTTTTAACTACTCTTGTTGTTGATTTTAATGCTTCTGCAGCCAAGGATGTGTATTGATATGTAAAGAGGCTTGTTTGGGGCCCCTTTCGGGTTCCTTATTTGCCGTATCACATCTAGGCCCTAGGCTTGGGTCGTGACATTGGTTACATGCATATTATGCTTCCATTGACTGTAGGACCCATAAGGTGAGATTCCAATTCCCTAATGAGCCCGTTCTTGAGTGGGAAAGTTGTAAGTGGTGGTCAAGAGTAGGTTCATTTCTTTTCTTAAAGCCCGAAAGTTGATTTCTAGGGGTTGCCTTTATAAACTTTTGAGGGTTAGGGATGTTGAGTCCAAAGTCCTTCCTATTGAGTCAGTTTTGGTGGTCAAAGAGTTTCTTGATGTCTCTCCCGATGAGCTTCCCAGTGTTTCTCGCAAAAGGGAAATAGACTTTGGTGTAGACCTCCTTCCCGATCTACAACCCATTTCTATTCTCCCTTACCGTGTGTCCCCAATGGAATTTAAGGAATTGCAGGATCAATTGGAAAAGGGTTTTGTAAGGCCTAGCAAGTCACCTTGGGGTGCACAAGTGTTGCTTGTGAAGAATAAGGATGGTTCCCTTAGAATGTACATTGATTACCGACAAATTAATAAGGTCACCATAAATAATAAGTATACTTTACCAAGGACCTTTCTGATCAGCTTCAAGGGGCTAGTCACTTTTCTAAGATTGTTCTTCGGTCTGGATACCTCCAAGTAAAGTGAGGGAGTGTGACATTCCCAAGATGGCTTTTTGGACCAGATATGGGTACTTTGAATTTGTAGTAATGTCCTTCGGCTTGACTAATGCACTAACTATATTTATGGATCTCATGAATAGGATTTTTAAACCTTGCCTTGATATGTTTGTGGTGGTCTTTATTGATGATATCTTGATTTATTCTCGAAATGAAGAGGATTAGATGAATCATTTGAGGGTGGTGTTACAAATTTTGAGGGATGAGAGATTGTTTAGTAAATATGAGAAGTGTGAATTTTGGTTGAAGGAGGTTGCATCTCTAGGGCATGTGGATTTGGGTGATGGCATTATGGTGGATCCTAAGAAGACATAGGTGATAAGAAATTGTCCTAGGCCTTTGACTTCGATGGATATTAGGAGTTTCTTAAGTTTAGCAGGCTACTACCAGAGGTTTGTAAATGGTTTCTCTTCTATTGCTTTCCTTATGACAAAATTGACCCAAAAGAAGGAAAAATTTATTTGGACCGATGAATATGAAAAGAGTTTCCAAACTTTGAAAGACAAGCTCATCTTCACTCCTATTTTGGCCTTACCAGAAGGGTTAAAAAGGTTTGTGGTTTATTGTGACGCTTCAAGGATTGGTTTGGGGTGTGTGTTGATGCAAAATGGGAAGGTTATAAAATATGCCTCTAGGCAACTTAAGCTGCATGAGAAAAATTATCCCACCCATGATCTTGAATTTGGCGGCAGTGGTCTTTGCTTTGAAAATTTGGCGTCATTATTTGTATGGGGAACATGTTGATGTGTTTACCGACAACAAGAGTCTCCTATATGTGTTCATACAAAAAGATCTTAACTTGAGGCAAAGAAGGTTGTTAGAACTCCTTAAGGTTTATGACATGAGTGTGCACTGTCATCCCGACAATGCTCATATTGTGGCCGATGCTCTAGGTAGAGTGTTTATGGGTAGCCTAGCTCATATTGATATTAGTGACAAGTAGGTGGCTAGAGAAGTTCACCAGTTGTCTAGGTTGGGGGATAGGTTGAATGATGTTGAAAATGATGGTGTAGTGGTTGTTGATGGTTCCAAATCTTCTTTGATTGAGGAAGTCAAGTCAACAGAAGACCTTGACTCCGCCTTGCTAGAATTGAAGGCTTTGGTGAAAGATGGTAAAGTGGAGGTTTTCTACCGAGGGGGAGATGGTACCCTTAGGTACCAAGGTAGATTGTGTGATATGCCCCACACTTGCCTATGAATTCCCCCATAATTGCAATTCCCTTGTATATAAAATCAGGGATATTTAAACACCCCTCTGCGTAGCTCGAAAAGGCCCTATGATGCATTTTCTTTCAATATCTCAAAATTCGTCTAGGATTTCAGAAATCTAACTTAATATTCTAATTTAGAGGGAGAGATTTAGTGGGAGAACGAGTACCTATAAGGTATACTTTGTCCATGCCAAGAAAAATAATTTTTGGTGAAACTTCGCAAAAACAGTAGCTGTCCGCGACTCGGCCTAGTTCAAAAATTTTTGAAAAACTGTTCTTTTTACTCTAGGGAAATTGGGTAATAACCCTATACCTATATACATGATAATCCCTCAATGTCAAGCCATTTTGAGCCCTAAAAACCAATCAAAAACTTCTCAAAATCCTCTCCAATCTTCATCAAATTGTTCATCCATTCTCAAGGTTTTCAAGAAGTATTGTTGGAATTCAAGGAAACCAAGTCAAGCCCCAAGTCCTCCTCAAGATTCAAGAGTCCCAAAACTCATCCAAATCTCAGGATTTCATTCAAGCTTCACGTCTCCATTTCAAATATTCGTCAGGAAACTCTCCAAAGTCAAGGTATGTGGGTTTCTTTCCTGGGTTCCCTTCACCCATGAAGCCCAAGCCTTCTTTTACATTTTATTACATGATTTAGAGTTGATTTTCTCATGGGTCTTATTTACTAAGAAATTCACTACACACTTTGTTGGGGTTTATGAAATTATGATTGTTTGGCATGTTTTGAGATATGGATCTAAATCTATTGTGAGGCTTGATGAAGAATTTTGATGTATATTGTTTGAGCATTTTACCAAATATTGATTGATGGTTTTACATTGGGCTTACTTGCATGTCTTCACACTTGGATTGCATGGTGTTACACTAACACTACACACTCACCAAGTGTTTGATAAAATATCCGATTTATGATTCTTGAATTGTTGAAGGCCTAAAGCTTGACATATGAGATATATGACTTTATGATGATAAAAGTATGTTGTATATATTTTAATTTCATGAAAAGCTTCTATAGTGTTACATGTTGACCATAACCATGTTGAGGGGTTATTGCCTTGACCACTTTGATTGAGGGTGTTAAGTCCATTAACATTGTTGAGGGGTTGGTACCTTGACCAAATTGATGCAGGGTTTAAGTCCAATAACCTTTCTTAGGGGTTGGTACCTTGACCTCTTTGATGGAGGGTGTTAAATCCATTAACCTTGTTGAGGGGTTGGTACCTTGACCACTCTAATGGAGGGTGTTAAATCCATTAACCTTGTTGAGGGGTTGGTACCTTGATAATTTTGATAGAGGGTGTTAAGTGCATTAACCTTGTTGAGGGGTTGGTAAGTTGACCATTTTGATGGAGGGTGTTAAGTCCACTAACCTTGTTGAGGGATTGGCACCTCGATCAATACCAAGGGGGTGCTAAGCCTTGTATTCCTAGTATTAGTGCTTGGTTTATGATAATGGTCTCTTCTTATTTACGTAATATGTTCTGTATAAGCATGTTTTACTTCAAGTATCCTTCATACATGCTACTTTGCTATCTATTGATTATTATTATGCATTTTGACTATGTTTCCTGTCTCTTATTGCATCGCATCCTACATACTTAGTATATTCAAATGTACTAATGCATACTCTGTGCCTACATGATATTACCATGTAGGAATCAGAGCTCTATTTGGCCATCCTCCTCCTCCACATGGCTAGTTTGATTGTCTCTCAAGCTAGTTGGTGAGTCCTCCATTCTGGGGACGCTGGTCTATATTTCTTATGCTACGTATTGATACTCTCTTCTTTGTTGCTACTTTGACTATGAGGGTGAACCCGGTTGCTTGTCTTGGCCCCTGCTAAGTATCTATGTTTAGAGTTGTTGGTGGACAAGTTTTGTATTATGCTTGAGCTTTGACTCATATATGATATTTAAGCATCACTCTCTCTTTCTCTCTCACTCCCTTAGTCTCAATTCTCCTTGTTTATGCTT
>JAOTQR010012424.1:0-17918 GCA_025774065.1 Solanum ossicruentum
TAAGGGATTTAGGGTATTAGGGAATTGAGGAAAGCATGGGTTAAAGGGGAAAGAGGGATTTGACGATTTGGGGGGCGCGTGGGGTCACGCGCCCGTTAATTTAATTTTTTTTTTAGTTTTTAAGTCAAAAGATGATGTAAAATACATATTTTTCCAAAATGATTATTTCGAAGCTTTTCAAAAATTTGACGACTGATTCATGAAGAGGCCGGACAAAATTGGGTGTCAATACTGATGAGTTTAGAGGTAATAATATTTTTTTCTTTCTTAGATAATATTATATTATCCTGTAATTTATATGTAGGTTGGTTGATAATTTTTCTACATTTTTGTTGGCTTCTTTTTTTTATTTGTTTGAATGTATGCATGATCCGAAGGAATATATGTGTTTATTTAAAAATTGAAGAACTTTTCAGAATACAACTCTACAACCCCCTACCCAAAGGAACTATAAATTGGTATTCAATATAAATTATCATGTTCAAGTATACATGCATCAACATAGAGGCTCGCTTGTTGCTAGACTAGTCATGGGCATTTGCTCATGAAGGTGGTTTTTAGTAAGTACAACCGGTGCTGCAATATGAAGCTTTAATCCTCTCTTTTTTAATTTTATTTTTTTAAATTTATTTATTTGGCTTGATTTGACATAAATTTTTTAAAAAATAAAGAAATTAACTTTTGTAGTTTAAATTAAGCTAGTGTATTATCATAAATTTTAAGAATTTATAATTAAATATTCTTTTGACCATAAAATTTATTTGGATTTTAAAATTTTGATGTTAGCTTCAAGTATTTTTAGATTCCTAAAAAATTGACTCAAACTTTATAGGACTTCCACTCACAAAACTATTAAAACTCAAATTTCATGTTTCAACTCTAAAATCTACGATAAAACATGAGCTAATTAGATAGGCAGAATGTACAAAAATGTCATTTAATATTGTGGTTCTAGACATATCATATGAAGAAGTGAATTAGATCTAAAAAAACATATGTTATTTTGTAAATGAATTAAAAATGAAAGTTAGGCACACGAGTCTCACTATTTTCTTTCTCAGAGAAATTAGGTTCTAAGAAGCAAAAAAGAAAGAAGATAATGAAATATTCAAAACAGAGTATTGTTTCATAATGAATCATATATTATATAGAGTAGAACATATAAATTTTATCAATCTTTTGGAATCTTTCTTTGCCATTAGATATCTCAATGCAACCTGATCGGGCGTGCACCTAATAAGCATGCCCAAAACTTCTCAAAGGCATACTCTACAACCAACAACTCCTGCTCCATGACTGTGTAATTTTTTATTAGCAAAATAAATGGGATGAAAGATCTTATGCTTCTGCCTCAACACAATACATAGAGGTATATCATTCACGTTGCACATTACTTCAAATGGTTCAGACTTATCTAGAGCAATAATTATTCATCTAGAAATCAATTTTACCCCTTCATCAAAAAATCAATTTCACCTTAAGATTTTTGAATACCTTAAAAAACATACTTCATCGAAAATAAACTTCATCTCCTTCTTTAATAACTTATAGAATATATATGCAATTTTAAAGAAGACTTTGATTAATCTCTAGTAAAATCAAGCATGACCCAAAGTTTTTTATTCCCTTTACTGATATAGGAGGAGGTAATTCCTTAATCACATCAATCTTTGGCCTATCAACCTCAAGCCCTTTTCATAAATCTTGTGTCCTAGCACAATATCATCATGCACTAATGACACTTTTCACAATTTAACACAAGTTGGTCTCTTTAAATCTTTGTAAAACCCTATTAAAATTAGTGAAGCACTCATCAAAAGTATCACCATCTATAGAGAAGTCATCAATAAATACCTCTACTGTATAATCAATCCTATCCGAAAATAAACATCATATACATTTGAAAGATAGCACTTGCATTACATGAACTAAAAGGCATGCACTTAAACACAAAAGTGCTTTATGGACATGTAAAGACTATCTTCTCATGATCATCTAGTAAGATAGCAATCTGATTGCAACCAAAATAGCTATATAAAAGCAATACCAACCTCTACCTGCTAATTTGTCTAGCATCTGATCTATGAACGCCACCGAAAAATGATTTTTCAAAGTTCACCTATTTAGCATTTTGTTGTCATGAATCGAGCTTAAGGCCTAGGAGTGACATGGTGAAGGAGAACCTGAGTGTCCCCAAACAAGTCTCATAGCATCTACATGTATATTTTTGGTTCAGAAGCACATAATTAAGCAATAAACATAGTTCTAAGGGAAGGGTGAGTATGACTCACTCTATGGGATGTCATATGGATAGAGATTTGCATGAATTTATATAGCACATAACATATAAGAACTAAGAGGCAGGTAAGTATGACTCACACTATGAGGATAAAAGGGACTTAGGACTATTCACATTTTCACATCTCATCATGAACATATCATCATAACATTAACAGTAAGAGATAGTCATAATCATAGTCTTCATAAGTAAAATAGCATAACACATAGAAGCCCGTACATAAAGTTTACATGAGGTCCAACAATGCCTCTAAGACATGGAATAGGATGGGGGCCAATACATGTCCCGAGCTCACCCTCAAAGTAAAGATGTAAGTGAAAATAGCATAATAGGTAAATAGAAGGTGGCTTATCCTTGGATGATAGGACTCACCATATGCAACTCTCACAATCCAAGCTAACCGCCAAGAGATGGATGAAGATATTCTCCGGTCTATACATTGTTAGATTATATAGGCAAAGATTATGCATTAGTACATTTGAATGTACTAAGTATGCGGTATGAAAATGCTTATAAACTTATTAACCTACAATTGTTAGATTACAGGGGCACATATATAGAAAGAAGTCCGATGTCTTCCCCACACTGAATGAAGTGGTGATCTACATGGCAAGGTTAGACCATACTTCTCCTTATGGGCCTCCTATTTCAGAGAAGCAACCTTAACTTACGAGCACCCCCACTTTGGTAAGGTTTTTCATTCATAATATAATCATCCACAAATGGGCATAAACATGAAACTATGTCTGCCACATAGTTATGGGACTTGGGTACTGGACCCTTGAAGATAGCCCACCTTTCATAAATCTGCTCGTTGCTAAGTCATCATTCCACGAGAATACATATACATATACATGCATTCAAAGAGGTATAAGACCTTTCAAATCTTTTTAATGTATACTTAGACTTAAAAGCCAAACATATTTCATAATCATGTATGCTTGGCTAAAGAGAGAAATCATACTTCATATTCATGCATACTTGGGCTAAAGAGTCAAATCGTACTTCATGTCGTACTTTCATACATAGGAATAACTTATTCATACTTGTACATGTTGGTGTAAACACTCATGATTGCTCAAAGAGCTATATGATAGACTTTATGTAATCATATGTCATGTCATAACCAAACTTTAAAATCATAATCATAAACATAATTAGGTCTTAACCCATATCATAAACTCATAAAAATCAATGTTCATGTATTCATATGCCATGAACTATGAGAGAATAGCATAGACAATAGAGATCCATACTCAAAATAACAATATCAGATGAAATCCAAGTAAGTCCATAAAGAAATTCACATTTAAAGCATACTTGAGATTACACATTGATGTCGCCCAACCTACACATCCTTTTTAAAGGTTAAAGCAATCGTTGTCAAGATATATAACTTAACCAAGGTTAAGGTCAATCCCACAGGGAATAGGGTAGACTTAGAGAAATTTCAAGCAGTTCGGATGGATTAACCTACTTGTCTCCCCAAAAGAGGGGGGAAGGGTTGTAACAATTATGAAAAGCACTCCTAGACTAAGACAAGTATGACATTAGTATGAAGAATAACTACGGTATTGTGTTCCGTATAATTCCCTAACTTGGTATTTGATATCACCCAAGTTACACCACCTTTTAAGAGGATAAAAGGTCGGTTGCAAGATATAAAACCTAACCAAAGTTAGGGTCTATCCCACAGGGAAGACATAAACTCACAAAAAATTTACCAATATGCTATTGAGTAATTAACCAACTCAATTCTCCAAAGGAGAAGGGGGATTTGTAATAATAAATAAGAAAAAGTAAACTAACTATCACAAGAGAAAATCAATAATAGAGGCAACTAGAGTATTGTGTTCTCCATGATTCCCCAACTCAGTATCACTGGATAACCTAATTCTTATCTAGTGTATAGCATGTAGGATGGTAATTTAAGTTCACCAAGTCTTTTGGTTAAAGGTAAGAGGTGAATTTCACTATGCGACTTGACCCATCTCCATAGTGTGCATTACTAACCATTACCTATTAATTCCAGTACAACTTTCCCTTGACCCAATTTGGTTGATTAGACGAGAATGCATCAATCGAATCCTGTTACTTGATCTCTTCTCCAATTCATTACTATCTTGGTCCAGCTAGTAACACTAGATAAGTTCTCATGTTGGCCACCATAAGAAAACATGCAAAATGAAGAGAGTTAATTAGTATTTGTATATAAACCTTCCAAGAATTGTGAATTATTCGATTTTACTTTGTTAGTTCTTCATGGTTCCCACAACCCTAGTTGTGGATTTTAGCTACTCATAATATGTTTAGATGAAGAGATTATGAATTGAGAAAACATAATTAAACTCTTACACAATAAATTTAAGAACAAGCAATCCAATATCAATAAGAATCACAAGCTTTAAGATCAAATTCAACCACAAGTATTCTAAAAAAACTCTCTCACAATTTTCTCTCTCAAAATATTGAGTTTTATGAGCACTTAGTATAAAACTAACTAAAAATGGCTAGAACTTCTGAAAAATAACCTAAAAGACTATTTATAATATTTAAAATTCAAATCCTAAATGACTTAGGAGAACTGGTTGGCTCACTCTACGACAATGCTTTATGGCCCTATTGAAATTCATGGCCCGTAATCGGGGTCTCCTACATTGTTGCTGGAAAGCTAGACTTCTTCTTTATGGAACCCATTTACGACTCATAAACTGGTTTATGACTCGTAAAGGAGGTTTCGTTTGATGAACTTTTGAGATCTTCATTATCTGATCCTCAAGGCATGAAACCTCTTCTATGATTCATACTTTAATCTATGGCTTTTCTGCATGTTTGTAGAATTAAATTTAGAAACTTGGACCCTCACTGAAATTGCTTACGAAACCACCCTACGGCTCGTAGAATGGTCCACGACCCATAAGGTGTCTCGTATAACTGTAAATCTATAGTAACTTTTGTAACTTTCCCTAAAATCATGGCCAACCTATAATCCTGCAAAGATAACACAAAAACATATAAAACCCACTAACATCGCATTGAGAACACACAAAATCCTGAGTGTTAAGCATCAAAGTTCTGTATTTTGGCGGCACATCAGTATTACCAGAATAATTGAATTCTTTTCCAGTGTGTAGAATTTAGAACGATAAGTTAAGTTTACGAAACCCTTTGACCCAGGCAAGAAGAAAATTTCACTACGTGATTTGATCCATCCCCGCAGTGTGATATTACTAACCCTTATCTATTTTTCCAGTACAACTTCTCATTGATCCAGTTTGGTTGATTAGACGAGAAACATCAACCTAAACTTGTTAATTAATCTCTTTTCCTATTCATTACTACCTTGATCCAGTTAGTAACACTAGGTGAGTTCTAATATTGTCCACTGTTAAAAAAATTCAAACTGAAGAGAATAAATTAATACATGCATGCACACTTTTTAAGATTTACAAAATATCCGCTTTTACCTTATTAGTTCTTTATGGTTTCTACAATCCTAGTTGTGGAATTAGCTACTCATTATCAGTGTAGATGCACGAATCATGATTTCGAGTAGCATAATTGAACACTTACACAATAGAATTAAAAACAATAAATCCATGCTCTTCACCAAGAATCACAAGATTGAATTAAAGATCACAAAATAATGTTTCACAAGTGTCTCACAAAGTCTTTCTCAAGTTTTGTACTGTTTTTTGCTATTCCGTCTGAAAAATAACCTAAAAAATCCTATTTATAGTATTTAAAATACAAAATCAAAACAAAATAGAAAAACTAGGTCGGCAGGCTCTACGAACAATTCTACGGGCTGTATAGAGTTTTATGAACCGTAATCAGGGCTTTGTGGATTCCTTCAGCAATTCTAGGGATGACTTCTACAAGACCTATCTATGGGCCATATAAATTTTTACGGCCCGTGGAGGGTTTTGTCTAATGACTTTTCAGCAACTCCCCACTTTCTGATCCTCAGGGTACAACACCAAGTCTACGGCTTGTCTTCATATTCTTAGACTCAACTTCAAAAAATTACCCTTCACTAGATTTTGGTATGAAACCAACTTTACAGCCCGTGGAATTTTCCATGACCTGTAAAGAGTTCTGTAGATCCTCAAATTCTATAATCTCTGCACACTTAGCCCATAAAATCATTCCAACCCTGTAATCCTACAAATCAAACATAAAACTACATCAAATTCACTAACATCACTATGAGAACACACAAAATATTATGTTTTAAGCATAAAAAATAATATATTTTGACAACACATCAACACCCTCAACTTAAAAGTGTTGCTTGTCCTCAAGCGACGGACTCAATCTACATAAGTAGTACAGTAGCATACAAACCTTAACCTAATTGCATACATCTTATCAAACTCAAGCATAGATACCCACACCACTTTTAAAAGCATATCAGGTTGCTATCAAGCAAATCAATATAGGTCAACACATATGATAGTGCAACTATGACAAGTAAGACAATTATTAACAAGCAACACACACTGAGTTAGTCTAATATCAACAATGCAATGTGAGTACCCACATAAAAAGAAGTTTCATATCCCACTCATGATGATACTTTTAGATTTAATGCTTGGGACTATGCAAAATCACTCACTTTCACAAAAGACATTCAAATACTGTGATCAATACCATATGCTTTGTCCCATACTCATATCTACGACCATGAACTACTTGGATTAGGATCACTTTAGCACTTTATTGACTTGTAATATAGGCTTAAGGGGCTTTGGTGTGATGTTTTGGGAACATAGTGACTGAAGACCCTCCTTGACACTACGTTTTTCTACACTTTTGCCCTACTAACACTATCATTTTTACTTTATTCTCCCTTGCTCCTATTTCAAGATTTTCTGGGTTCCTTATTCTCATTTTTAAGCTTTTTGCCTTTGGTTTTCACATTGTTCTTCTTTTTGGCTCATTGCTTAGGCGTCTACTCATTTTTCTTGCACTCAAAACACATTTTTACTCCTTTTTTCCATGTATTAATAGCTTCCTCCTCATTTTGTTTGTTTACCCTTACACTAGCCACCCTCAACTTAAGCTTTTGGCCTGAGTCGGGGTGCACAATATCCAACTTATACTTTTGGTAGCCACCCTCAATTTAAGCTTTATGCCTCAGTCAAGGTGCACAATATTCAAGGAAGGACCAGGGCCAATTTTAGGGTTTCTCATCTAATAAAGCTAGGCAACTTAGGTTTTTACAAAGAAAAGGTACATGCAAGGCTCAAACATTAGGATCAAGGGATACATTATATAGTTGGTTGGTTATTTAGGATGAGTAGACAAATTTGAATAACGGCCTAAGATCTTTTTCCTAACCAACTAACCTACCCTCTAAGTCAGAGTAACAAGGGAAGTTCTGAACTAAACCACAACATATGAATTTAGCAAAGAAAGCTCATGCACATATATGACACTACTTACACTATTAACAAAGACTCTCAGATCATACTTTTCATCACAATTTATCCTTACTTATCAGAATAAACACTATCAAACAATCATACATGCATGGTTGCTATAAAAAATAACTAACAAAATTTGGTGGGTATCATTTTTCACACAAAACACAAAAATAAACATATGTCATAAATATCAGTTCTACATGCTACTAATACTACTTACACATTCTAAATATGCTGATTCAACAAAAATTCAATATCCTTGGGAAAAAAGAACACAGGCAAGAAAACCCCTTGGATTCAAAATTTAGGATAGTTATAGGCCAAGGTTACTTAGATTTCACTGAGGCCTATAACTACCCACACCCTATCGAAAAAGACTTGCATTGTTCTCAATGCATAAAATAGAATAATAAAGTACATGGGTAAAAAAGAACATACCTGGGCGCCTCAATGCCGGTCTCTGGCTGAGTTTGGCCATCCTCAACCTGCCTGGTGGCGTCCTCAGTAGTAGAAGCATGTATGGCGGGGCCAACAGCCCTCAACCTCATGAGCTTGCCTCAACTCCTCATCCTGCCTCGAGCGTATCCTGGCAAGCTCTAATCCCTGCTCCTTTATCATCCCTGCCTACAATCTCACTATGTATGGGTCATCAATGCAGAGACTCTTCTCGAGGGAAGTTTATGATGGATCCTCAAGAGCAAATAGATCAACCTCTAGCACCGAGGGCTCAATTGATAGGAACACAACTAGTGATGCCAATACTACTGTTATGTCGGTCGAAGGTTTTGGTTCTCCTACTGAAGGGCAGTCATATCTACTAGCTGTGCTGTGCTGAGGCTTTGCTAGCCCCGCCTTTTGATGTCGTGCAAGTTACACCTCAATTTTAGAGGATAAAGTGATCGCTATCAAGATAAAGAACCTAACCAAGGTTTGGGTCGATCCTATTGGGAATACGTAGACTCAAGAAAGCAGATCAATTTGCAATCCAAGTAATTAACCGACTCAATTCCCCAAAAGGGGGGTTTGCAATAATCAATGAGAAAATAACACTTACTGACTATTATGAGAGAAAAGTCAATAATGGAGAGCAACTAGGGTATTGTGTTCCCCATGATTCCCCACCTCAGTATCACTGGATAACCTAATTCTTGTCTAGTGTATAACATGAAGGATGGTAATTTAAGTTTACCTAGCCCTTTGGTCAAAGGCGACTTGGCCTATCTCTATAGTGTGCATTATTAACTATTACCTATTAGTCCCAGTATAACTCCCCTTGCCCAGTTCGGTTATTAAATGAGAACACATCAATCACATCTTATTAATTAATCTCTTTTCCTATTCATTACTACCTTGGTCCAGTCAGTAACACAAGGTGGGTTCTAATATTGGTTACCACTAGAAAATATGCAAAATGAAGAGAGTTAATTAATATATGCATATACACCTTCTAAGAGTTGTGAATTATCAAGTTTTACTTTGTTAGTTCCTTACGGTTCCCACAATTCTACACAATAGATTTAAGAATTAAGCAATCCAATATCAAAACAATCACAAGCTTTAAGTTCAAATTCTACCACAAATGTTCTCAAAGACTCTCTTATAATTTTCTCTCTCAAAATTTTGAGTTCACTGAGTACTAGGCTGAAACTTATGAAAACTGATGAGAACTTATGAAAAATAACCTAAAAGACCTATCTATAATATTTAAAATTCAAATCCTAAATGACTTAGGAGAACTGGTTGGCATGCCTCACGAAAGCTCTTTATGGCCCATAATCGGGGTTCATACATTGTTGCTGGAAAACTGGACTTCCATTTTATGACACCCCTTTATGATACTCATAAATTGGTTTACGACCCATAAAGGTGGTTTCATCTGATGAACTCCAGAAAGTCTTCATTCTCTGATCCTCATGGCGCGAAATATCTTCTACGACCCATAAACTATTATACGGCTCGTTTACATGTTCGTAGAATTACTTTGAAAACTTGGCCCCTCACTGGAATTCCCTAAGAAACCACCCTATGAGTCATAGAATGATCTATGACCCGTAAGGCATCTCGTATAACAACAAATCTTCAGTAACTTCTGTAACTTTCCCCAAAATCATCGCCAACCTGTAACCCTACAAAGATAAACACAAAAACACATAAATCTCACTAACATCATATTGAGAACACATAAAATCCTAAATTGTAAGCATCAAAAGTGTTGTATTTTGGTAGCACATCAACACCCTCAACTTAAAATTATTGCTTATCCTCACAGACCTCAACTCAATGGCATACATCATATAAAGCGTAGACTCAGATACCCAACTTTTCCAAATAGGATTAGATAGCTATTTAGTAAACCAATGCAAACTGGTGCTTGTGACAACACAACTATGACAAGTAAGGTATTATCAACAATCCACAATCACTGAACAAGCCTATTCCTAATACTGCAATGCAAGTGCCCTCAAAGAAAGAAGTTCCATATTTAACACACAATAATGTTTTCATGTTCAGCACTGGACTATACAAAATCAGTCACTCTCACAACAAATATTCATGCATAATGACTAATACTATAGGCTTGCCCCTATACTCATAAATTGGACCTTCAGCTAACTGGACTAGGATCACTATAGGACTTTCTTGGCTTGTAACATAGGCTTAGGGGGCTTTGGTACGATTTTTTGGGAAAATAATGACTAAAGACCCTTTTTGAAACTGCATTTTTCTATACTCTTGCTCTACCAACTTTGGTATTTTCACCTTATTCTCCCTTTTTTCTAATTTCAAACTTTTCTGGAAGCTTTCTTTTCATTTTTAAAGCTTTTTGCCTTGTTTTTACACTTCATTTTACTTTTTAGCTCACATCTAAGGCATCACTTATTTTTCTTATACATAGTACTTATGTTTACTCTTTTTCTCCATATTCCTAACTCACCCTTTATTTTTGTGCTTTACCCTTACACCAGCACCCTCAACTTTGACTTTTAGCCTGTGTTGAGGTGCACAATGTCCATCCTCCAAACCAGGGCCACTTTTGGTTGCCACCCTCAACTTAGGTTTTTTGCCTCAGTCAAGGTACACAATGTTCAAGGAAAGACCAGGCCTGATTTCAGGATTTTTCACTAGACAAGGCTAAATTAATCAGGTGTTTTCAAAGAATAGGTACATGTTAGGTTCAAACATTGGGAACAAGGGATATGTCATCAATTTGGTTGGTCGTTTTTAGATTGAAGTGGACTATTTAAGAATAATGACCTAAGATCCTTTCCTAATCTAATTAATCTACAATCTAACTTAGAGTAACAGGGAAAGTTCTGAATTAGCACAAAGCACATGAGTTTATCAAATTATGCTCACACTTACATGGCACTGCATACATTATCAACAAAAAAACTTACATGCTTCTTATCTCAATGTACCCTTACTTATCAGAATAGATATTTCCACACACCTAAACATGCATGGTTACTATCTAACTGCTATTCAAAATTTTGATGGGTATCACTTTTCAAACAAAACACAAAAACATTCGATATGCTATAAGTATTAGTACTATATGCTACAAATATTATCTAAACATCCTAAACATGCCAGTTCAACAAAAATTAAATATCCACAAGGAAAAAGAATATAGGTAAGAAAACCCCGAGATAAAAAATTGGGGTAGTTATGGACCCAAGCTACTCAGACTTCACTAAGGCTCATAACTAACCACACCCCATCGAAAAGGATATGCATTATCCCCAATGCACAAAATCAAAATAAAATAGATCATAAGGGGTTAAAACATACCTGGGCGCCTAAGCACCAGTCTCCACCATGGGTTGCTTCCCAAGCAGCGCTTGACTTATTATCGCGGCAGGACATAGATAGCTTGAGTACTTCAGAATTCCTCAAGATCTCATTCTTCTACCATCTTTATCTCTTCCATATTTCCAAGGTATGGCTTAAACCTTTGGCCATTTACTTTGAAAGTTCCTCCATTTTGTCTCTCCAATTCAATGGCCCCATGATCGAAGACGCAAGCTACTCGAAAGGGTCCCAACCATTTGGATTTGAGAGTCCTATGGAATAACTTTAGTCTTGAATTGTAGAGAAGCACCAATTCCCCTGGTGTAAATTGTCGATTCTCTATGCGGCAGTCATTTTGCTGCTTCATTTTTTATTTGTACAAGGCTAAACTCTTATATGCCTTTAACTGAAACTCATCAAGCTCATTAAGTTGGCTCAACCTAGAGTTTTTTCCATCAGTCCAATCCAGATTCAACTTCATCAGTGCCCACATCGCTTTATGCTCAAGTTCCACTGGCAAGTGACATGCTTTCCCAAAGACAAGTTGGTAGGGAGACATGCCTATAGGGGTCTTGAATGTTGTTCAGTATGCCCATAATGCATCATCCAACTTTCGCAACCAATCTTTCTGATTTGCATTCACAATGTTAGATAGGATCTGTTTAATTTCCTTATTGGACACCTCCACCTGCCCGCTTATCTGAGGATGATAATGTGTTTCCACCCGACGTTTCACTCCATATTTTTCAAGAAGAGCTTTAAAAAGTCTATTATAGAAGTTAGAACCTTCATCACTGATAATAGCCCGAGGGGAGCCAAACCTTGAGAAGATGTTCTTTTTCAGAAATGCTGTGACACTTTTTCCCTCATTATTGTGTAGAGCCATATCCTCCACCCACTTTTATACATAATCCACAGCAACTAGGATGTACTTGTTTCCATGTGAGCTAACAAATGGTCCAGTGAAATCTATCCCCCATATATTAAACAACTCAAGCACCATAATGAGGTTTAGGCTCATGCTTGCAGGAAACCTACCTTCTCTTTGGAACTTGTCACAAGCTATGGCATAATCATGGGCGTCTTGGTCAATGGTGGGCCAGTAATACCCATATTGTAAGAATTTGTGGGTTATTCGAATTCCACTATGATGCTCTCTCACCAAAGATGAATGACATGCCTCAAGTATGCTCATCATTTTAACCTTTGGAACACAACAACGAATAATTCCATCATCATATACATGGAACAAGTATGGGTCATCCTAAAAGAACTTCCTCATGTCAAATATAAATTTCAGACGTTGGTGTGTGTTGAGGTCAGGTGGCACGATATGACTCAGTAAGTAATTTGTAAATGGTTAATCTAAAAATGCACCACCTATGATGGTATCATCACATGCTTGGCTATTCTCATCTAGGGCGCGGTAGAAGATCTCCACCAAGGCATCATCAACTATCTTGAGGTCAGGGACACTTCTTAGAGACTTTGTAAACCTCTCCCGCATGATACTGATTGAGTCACTAGGAAGTTGCTCGAAGTTGTTGATTTGATCCTTCAAATTAAGCTTCTTCGATATCTGGAAAAACCACTCCAAAAAGGCCTTCTGTAATTCAGCTCAATTGGTGATCGAACTTTGTGGGAGTTCGGATAGCCATAACACTGCATTGCCATTTAGAGACAATGGGAAGACATTAATTCGAACAACATCTATAGACAGATTTTGAGTTTCCATTACACCCTTATAGACAAAGACAATGTTATGTAAATGGCTATGCGGATCCTCAGATGGCAGACCCACCAAGAACCCAGGATTTTGTAGCATCTGAATGAACCCACTTGAAACAATGAAGTTTGTGTCATCCGGTAATGGTGGTAACACCAATAGCCTCCAGTATCATAGCCATAGGATTTAGCCAATATTGATTCCACTAATAAGCTTCGATGTTGAGGTCTTGTGGATGTGGATTAATGTCTTCAAGCAGAATGGGTTATGATCATTCTCATTTTGATTCTGGTTCTGATTCAGAGTTGTATTAACCACGTTGTTTGTGTTGTCTTGGGCCATCCTTCTCAATGTTCTCTAGATCTCTGGATCAAATGGAGTCAAGGGAATGCCTCAACTATGTGTGTTATTCTTACACTACACTTACACGCTGAAACAAAATAAAATAACAAAAATGTAAAATGAGGAAAATAAGGATTAATTCCTGAATTACTCAAATTAAACAAGTCTAGCCATATTCCTTGGCAAGGACACCAAAATCTTGATGTCGTCCAAGCTACACCTTCTTTTTGAAGGTCGATATAGTCATTGTCAAGATATATAACCTAACCGAGGTTAGGATTGATCCTACACGGAATAGCGAAACCTTAGAGAGATTTCAAGCAGTTCGGGTGGATTAACCTACTTATCTCCCCAAACTGGGGGGGGGGGGGTTGTAATAATTGTGAAAAGTAATCCTAGACTAACATAAATGTGAGATCAATATGAAAAGTAATTAGGGTATTGTGTTCCCCATGATTCCCTAAATTGGTATTACATGATATCAAATTTCTTTTCCTGTATGTAGCATGCAGAACGTTAAGTTAAGTTTATCAAAACCCTTTGATACAGGTGAGAGGGAAATTTCCTACGTGATTTGATCCATCCCCCCAAGCATGACATTACTAACCATTACCTATTGTTCTAATACAACCTTCCCTTGATCCAGTTTGACTGATTATACAAGAACCATCAATCGAATCCTAGTAGTTAATCTATTTTCCTTCATATTACTACCTTGATCCAGTTCATAACACTAGATGAGTTCTAACGTTGGCCACCGTTAAAAATCATTCAAACTGAAGAGAATAAATTAATACATACATGCACATTGTAATACTTTAATTTTTTTTAAGATAAGACTAAGTCATCCTTCATATCATATAGGATTATAATTGAGGATTCTTAATTGAGCATAGATGTTAAAGTCAATTTCTTAGTTTGAGAATAGAATTGGAGCTGATATGAGGTCGTAGTTCTAATGCATGATTGTATAAAAGTTAGGTGAACCAATGACTTGTAAGTTGTATATACATGCTAGGATCAATTACTAAGTATTTAAAGTATATTAGGTGTGATTTAGAGTCATAAGGGATCTTTTACATCAAGCCAAGTTCAAAGAATTTCTAGCAACTAAGTTTGCGTATGAGTCGATAGAAGGGTCAACTTCAAATAACCATATCTCCTAAAGTATAATAGGTTGGATGTCTCATAATATATCAAATCGAATATATTTGAATTAGCTTTCCAACGCATCTAATTTTGCATTAATCGGAGCTCGAAGTAGAAAGTTATGACCATTTTAGTGGAGAGGTGCAGAGCTGTCCGAAAGTCCGCGCCCTGAGCGCGTCGCGGACCCTCACTGAATGAGTTAATGATGTTTTTTCTTCACAATTTAAGGGTATTTTTTATCCTAAAACCTTTGGAGGTCTATTTATGATCCCCAAAATATATAAAACGTCAATTTTCATGATCAAAACCCTCTCTCTTCTCTCCTAAATATAAACGCTCAAGAATCATCAAGTTAGGATTAGCTTCCAAGATTACTCCTCAAGGTAAGTTATTTTTCATGAATTTCAATCTACCCAACCCAAATTTCTTCATCTATTCAAAGCTCTAATAGGATTTTAAATCATAACCTAGGGCTTCAAGAATTCAAGAATCCAAAGAAAGGATTTCTTGACTCTTCTTCTTCAAGAATTATGGTTCTTCATCAAGAACTCTAAAAAGTCTAAGTCAATAATTCAAGAATCAAAGGTAATTCTTTCAATCAATGTCCTTCCAAGTTCTTTCACTTTAAAAGAACTGCAAAGATTAAGGATTTTCTCTAAGAAAGAGGAGAGAAGATCGCAAAGTTTCCCCAAACTTCAACCAACGATTTCTCTCTCAATTTTGATAGGATTTGAGTGATTAAAAAGGCTAAATTGTATATTTTTTTGAGGAGAACACCGTGGAAGCTTACTGACTTTGTTGCTTCGTTTAAGGTAAAAATTGCAAATTTATTGCTGCATTTTTAGTGTATTTTGAAAATTTTAACATGAGATTTCTTCCTCATGTTAGCTCCGTGTTTGAATTGGTTTTTGTATTTGAATTCCTTATCACTTGAGGAACATTTTCATATAAAAGTTTTCAGATTTTGATGGTACTTTTCTGGCGATAAAATTTTTGGATTGTTTTACCCTTTTCACCCGAATTAATTGATTTTAGTGTCGTTAGATTCATTATATAATTATGATGTTATATTTGAATAGATTTTGGTGAATTGGAGTATCATAGAAAGGGAAAAGCTTCTGAATTGACGTGATTCGAGAATTTATATAAGACAAGTAGATTTCTAACCTTTTGTTAAATATGTTGAACCTCGTATGCTCCAATGTGTATACTATTGAGTATTTTGGGGTAGAGATAGATTTATGTAGGCTTTGATTGAGATATTTTGAATTAGGTAATTATCCTATGCTAATATTTTACTTGTGAATTAATGATGGAGGTTTATTATATGTGAAATAGTGATTATTTGTTATTGATACCGAAGTGATACTTACTTTCAAATGTGAATGTTGTTAAGGTTGTGATGATATTGAGCTTGAGGATATGACAATATTTATGTTATTGAGCTTTTCTTGATTTTTTGAGATATATGAATTTGTATGATCATCTTGCATATGTTATTTCCGTGAACATGATTATTGTGCATTTACTATGTGATTGCTGGATATTCCAAAGAAAAAAAAGTAAAGCCGATGGGAAATGGTTCCGGCTAGTAAAAAAGAATGAGAATTAAAGAGGATGTACTATGATTCGAGGGACGTGTCGCACGCCGCGACGAATACTATGGTTCAAGGATCGTGTTGCACGCTGCAATGATTACTATGATTCGAGGGACGTGTCACATGCCACGACGGATACTATGATTCGAGAGTCGTGTCGCATGCCGCGACAGATACATGGTCCATGTGTGGTCCCCATGGATTCTGACTGAGGCATGTTTATGATTAGCGGATGTGTATCATAGGATAGACATGCATCATTTTACTTGACATTGCATTGCATTGCATAACATTATTTACATTTCACGGCATTCATTTTCATCCCATAATGCTCTGGCTTTTTATGATTATATGTGTGCTATTGAGATTGGTTATTCATTATATCATTTGACCTATTTATGTCCTTACATGATTACTTTTGGTATTGATTTAATGACACTTGATGAGTTAGCGAGAATTTGATAAATTATAGAATTTTTCCGTACGACTTGAAAGTAAGATAATGAGAATTATACTATTATAGGCTTTGATCATAGAATTTTTAGATGGTGTAATTGTGGAGGTTATGAATTTTTGTATTACAAAATAGTTGTGAGATTGTGATCCTTAGAGGCCTAATGTTAAGTGATGATTATATCTGCATTCTAGTAATTTCCTACATATGATATATATATTGTGCTGGGATTGTTTTTGAGTGCAGGCTTGTAGTCTGGCGGTATGTGGATGGGTATTCAGGAGTTACTTGGTTCTTCATTATTTTACTTTAATTTAGTTTCACTTGCTGAGTACCGTGTGTTTGGTACTCACTCCCCCTTGCTACAACAATTTTGTAGGTTGCGAGCTTGGATTATCGTAATACTCTCTACTTTTCTTGTCCATGGCTTCCTGTGGAGATTGTGAGAGGCAGTTGTTTGCCATCCCAGCTGACTTCTTACTCCTATTTATGATTTTGTTCTATTCTAGAGACAATATCATTTGATACTTGTATTTTCTTTCGAATCTATTGTAATACACTAGAAGCTTGTGCACGGGACAACTAGATTTTCGGGGAATTTTCATTAAATTTACTTATTATCCGTAATTGAACTTTCATTTTTATTATAACTATGTATTTTTAATGTTATAGTTTGGTTGTAGGCTGACTTGTCTTTATGGGATAAGACGAGTGCCATCACACCCATTTTTGGGTCGTGACAGTTAGTATCAGAGCCTAGGTTCATAGGTCTCACGTTCATGTAAACTGAGTCTAATTAGAGTCTCAAAGATCGGTATGGAGACGTTCATACTTATCTTTGAGAGGCCATGAGTTCTGTTAGGAATCTTCCCTTTATTTATTCTTTCATATCATGCATGGTTATGTTCATTGGTATTGAGTTATGCCAGTGTTCTTTTTACGAGATAGCAAGAGTGATAACTGATTGAAACTTATAGTTAGCGATATGTATCCATTAGGTAGCTAGTGAAGGGATGAGTCGATGGCCATAAGCGTGATGAAAAAGTCGAAAGTATCCTATGATTGCTATAATGAGATGAGGCATATAGAGAGAGAGAGTTAGTGTCAGAATGTGTTAGAGTGTGCCCTA
>JAOTQR010012435.1:0-17918 GCA_025774065.1 Solanum ossicruentum
AAGAGACAAGAGAGAGAGAGAGAGAGAGAGAGAGAGAGAGAGAGAGAGAGAGAGAGAGAGAGAGAGAGAGAGTCAAACTCATAGCATTAAAGATAACATGTCCAATAACACATCTAACCATAGAACTTAGCGAGGGCCAAGACAAGCAACCGGGCTCACCCACATAGTCAAGTACATATAAGAAAGAAATGGAGCCTTTATACATAGGATAAGAGAATAAACATTGTCCCCAGAATAGAGAACTCACCAACTAGCTTTAGACAGAGATCGTACAAGCCACGTAGAGGAGGAGGATCGAGTGGGGCTTCGGTTCCTACATGGTAACATCATGTAGGCATAGAGTATGTGTTAGTATATTTGAATGTACTAAGCATGTAGGATGCAATGTAACAAGAGATAGGCATCATAACCAAAATGTGTAATAGTAGGCAACAGATAACATATTAATAATATGGCATGTATGATCAATTCTTAAGTAAAACATGCTTATATAGAATATAATACAAGGTATAAGAAGAGACCAATATTATAAAATACGTAGGTTACCAAGGTACAAATCTTTTTGGTTGGTTGGTGGATAGTCGCACCTAACACCCCTAGTGGTTGAGGTACTAACCCCTCAACCTGGTAATCAAGGCACAACCTCTTGATTAGCATCAAGGTACAAACCCGTCGACATGGTTACCTGGGCTCTTAACCCTTGAGCAAGGCATGGTCACATTCCAATACCATATAGGAGAATATCATATACATACGTCTCTTTCATAATCATAAAGTCACTCAACTCATAAGAAATACATTGGACCTTCAATTCCTCAAAATATATTAACCGAACATTTTATCAAACACTTTCCGAGTATGTGGTTCTAGAGTAAAACTATGCAATTCAAGAGTGTGATCATGCTAGAAAATTTAATGTAAAACCATCTATAGATACTTGGTAACACCATCAAGCAATATATATTAAAGCCCTTCATCAAATCTCACAATAGATCTTAGGTTCATAGAGCAAAACATGATAAAATAACCATTCATGAATCCCAACATTGTGTGTAGTGAAATTTATAATAAGTAAGACCCATGAGTAAATCCACTTTATAACAACAACAACAACAACATACCCAGGGAATCCCACAAATGAGGTCTGAGGAGGGTAGAATATACGCAGACCTTACCACTACCTCGTAGAAGTAGAGAGGTTGTTTCCTGGGAACCCTCATCTCAAAAACTCATAAGCAGAATAAACTAGATATGATAAAAAGTAAAAGAAAGTGAAAAGTGACTAATAACCAAAAGCACATGACAATACGTAAATATGATACAATTTTAGGTAAAAGGAAGCTTGGTTATGGGTGAAAGGAACCCATGAAAGAAACCCACATACACTGACTTTGGAGAATCCTTAAAGAAGAATGGAGATGAGACTTGAAGCTTGAATGAGAAACTTAAAATCCGGATGAGTTCTAGGACTTGAAATTTGGATATCAAATATTGTCTAAGTGTTTGAGAGAGCATTTGGGAATGTTTTGAATGACATGAGAGTGAAATAAGGTTAAGTATAGGTATTTTCATGCATGGAAACACTTAGGCGCAAGACACAAAGGCATTGGACCGACTCAAAAAAATATGGAAAATATAACACGTTAGTGCTCGTGCCAAGGGCACAGATTGCCACTAGAAATCTCATTTTTTGATTTTCAAATTTTCTATGGTTGCTCTTAAATCAGGGTTAGATACGCTTCCCACTCAATTTGACCCCCTGAACAAGAATATGAAGTTGGATTTCGATATCATGCACGGATTTTGAGATACATGGAAATTATGATTCTGGCACTTTTAAAGCACATTTTTGGGCACTTTTTTGGGTCGTTTCACCTGGCTATTTCCAGAGGGTTGTTGAAGGATTTTCATCCATATCTATGTCTTTGACCAAATTGAATCAAAAAATGGTCAAGTTTCAATGGTATGACGAGTGTGAGAAAAATTTCAAATAGTTAAAGGCGAGATTAACTACTGCACCAGTTTTGACCTTTCCTGATTGAACAGATGGGTTTGTGATTTACTGCAATGCTTCAAGGGCAGGTTTGGGATATGTGTTAATGTAGAAGACAAGAGTTATTGCTTATGCTTATGAACAGCTTAAGGTGTATGAGTAAAATTATCCCACCCACGACTTGGAGTTGGCAACGGTGGTGTTTGCTCTAGAATTATGACGCCACTACCTATATGGAGTTTATGTTGATGTATTCATAGACCATAAGAGCCTGCAATACGTCTTCACCCAGAAGGAGCTTAACTTGAGGCAGAGGAGATAGCTTGAGTTACTTAATGACTATGACATGATCATCCTCTACCACCCAGGTAAAGCTAACATGGTTATTGATTGTCTTAGTAAATTGTCCATGGGAAGCACCGCCCATGTGGAAGAGGAGAAGAAAGAGTTCATGTGTAAAACGGGAGAGGGAGGAGTTCATGTGCGAAACGAGTCTGCAATATCTCTAGTAGTGGAGATGAAGGAGAAATAGATCAAAATCCTATTTTACTACAGTTAAAGGAAGATGTGCATAAGCAGAAGGGTGATAGCTTTCGCCAAAGGGGAAGAAGGAGTATTGAGGTACCAAGATAGATTGTGTATTCTAAATATTAATGGGTTTCAACAAAGGATCATGGCAGAGGCCCATAGCTCTAGATATTCCATTCACCCAGTGTCTACCAAGATGTACCATGATTTGAGGGAAGTCTATTTGGGGAGTAGAATGAAGAAAGATATTATTGAGCTTGTTTCCAAGTGCCTGAATTTGTCAACAAGTTAAAGTTGAGCACCAAAGGCCAAGTGGAGTAGCCCAGAACTTTGAGATCATACAGTGGAAGTAGGAGTTGATTAACATCGACTTTGTTACCAGTTTATCGAGGTCCCACAGACAGCATAATTCGATTTGGGTGATAGTTGATAAGATGACTACGTCTGCTCACTTTTTAGCAGTCAAGATGATCAACACGACATAGGATTATGCCCAACTTTACATATGGGAGATTGTTAGATTGCATGGAGTCCCTTATCCATCATCTCAAATAGAGGAGCCTAATTCATTGCCTAGTTTTGGAGATCTTTTTATAAGGGTTTGTGTACAAAAGTACACCATAGCACTGCCTTTCACCCACAGATGGATAGCCAGGCAAAGCATACGATTCAAACCTTGGAGTATATGTTGAGATCTTGTTCCATTGATGTTAAGTGTAATTGGGATGATCACTTGTCTTTGATTTATTTTGTGTACAACAATAGTTTCCATTTGAGCATCCAGATGGCCCCATATGAAGCACTATATGGGAGGAGATGTAGGTCGTCGATTGGATGGTTTGAGGTAGGTGAAGTAGAGTAGATTGGGCATTATTGGTTCACCAAGCTATAGAGAAGGTGAAGATCATTCAAGAAAGATTAAGGACTACATAGAGTAGATAGAAATCCTACACAGATGTTAGAAGAAGGGACTTAGAGTTTGAGGTCAACGATTGCGTAAATTTGAAGGTATAACCCATGAAGGGTGTGATGAGATTTGTAAGAAAGGGAAGTTGATTCTGAGGTACAATGGACCTTATCAGATCATAAAAAGGGTGAGCAATGTGCTGTACAAGTTGGATCTACCATCAAAGTTAGAGGTCATTTGCCAAGTCTTCCCCGTTCCATGCTCAAGAAGTGTTTGAGAGATCCAAAATTAGTTGTGCTTGTTGAGAGTATTGGAGTAAGATACAGCCTAAGTCATGAGGAAGTTCCTATCCAAATCCTTGATAGTCAAGTTCGCAAGTTAAAAACTAAAAAGGTTGAAGCTGTCAAAGTATTGTGGAGGAACCAATTTGTAGAGGAAGCTACTTGGGAGGTGGAGAAGGACATAAAGGTAAAATGTCCTCATTTATTCCTAGTTGTTTATGATGGGAGAGTTAATAGTAAGTGTTTCCCTCTCAATTCTTGAATTTTCATTCCTTGTGTCCTCCTTTAATTCTCTTTTGATAGGCGATAGAGTTCTAGAGTCCGAGCGAGGATTGATGTGATGCATTGATTGTTTAATTGTTTTACTTTCTAATTTCCTTATTAGTTGATTGCATGAGTGAGTTGAGAGCTGGCTCATTGTTAAAGTCCATAGGGAAATTCATCCCTTGACCTAAATTCCTATCCTTTTCTTCATTCGAGGACGAATGATCCCAAGGGGAAGATAATGTAACACCCCTTAATTACTTCCTATCCGATCTAGTTGAGTATGTGCAGAGGATTGAGAAAATGATTGAGAAAAACTAGAAGCAATTTACAAGAGGGGATTTATGAGCCATAGAGAGGTTTATGACTTATAGTCTAGGGTTTCATATGAAATTCCAGTGTTTTAGGCTGCAAGTTCATCTTTCTACGAGAAGGAGTTTACGACTCATAAATCATAGTATGACTTGTAAGATAAGGCTTCGTACTAACTTCCTGTAAATCAAGTTTTAAGATCCTTCAGTTTAAGAGAAGAGTCTACGACTCGTAGTACAGGTTACAACTCATAAAGAAGAGTTCCGTGGTGAATTCCAACAACTTAGACTTTTAGGACTTTCAGACTACGAGAGGTGTCTACAACTTATAGACGGGGTTTCGTAGGCCCAATCGACAGTTTTAATGGGGGTTATTTTTATCCATTCCGCTAAATATCTCATTAAACCCTACACGTTTTTATACCTGAATGAGGTCCTAAAATAAAGCCTAAGGACATTATTGCCCATTCTCCACACTTGGGTGTTCTTGAGAGCTTTGGAGAAGAAGGAAGAAGTAGGTTTTCAACTCAAGAGCAAGGATTGATTGAGGTTTGATTGTTCCTTCAATTCGCAGGTACGTAAAGCTTACCAAAGTATGAAAGTCCTTTCTTCACATGCCCCTTTCCATTTTCTTGAGTCAAGATTTGAGAAGAGTTGAACTTTGAGAAACTTTCACTATATTAATACTATATCATTACATTCATCATGATGGACCTATTTTACTAGATGAGATAATTGGTAAATTTCATGAACATTGACATGAGATTTAACATGTATTTCATACTTGATAGAATAAATCGTAAATCACATGATTTTATCAAAGTCTATTCATATAATTGAATATTTGAATTGACGAAACTTGAGCATTTAGAGTTGAGTAATTTAGGCATGATTGAGTATGAAGAGCAAATTGCATTGAATCATATATAATGCTACACATGTATATCTTGCTTGCATTACATAATGATTAAATTGAGTTTGTCTTAATGACCATCTGAGCCTGAGTTAAACTTGATGCCTCGTATTGATTGAATAAGTTGATGAATGACTAAGATGATTTGAGATGAGATACCCCAAAGGGGTTGATTGTGAGTTGATTGAGTCGAGCATATTTTAGTCTTGGGAGGAGTATTGAGCACCGAGCGAGAGCGAGTACACTCTACTTTAACCTACAGCACTATGTTGCCAACATAGGATAGTCATAACAGCTAGTCTAGTGACTCTAGTCCCGCAAGTGGACATTTACCCTAGATCCAAGAGAGAGTCAATCGCCATTTTCCGTGACAAGTTAAGGGCGGGATGCTGATTCATTGTGCATCACCTAATTTAAGGTGGTGGGATGAGGATGTCAGTTAAGAAAAACTCCCAAGTAACATTGATTGAGCATGAGGTTTTAAATGAGTCTATTTCTATTGAGCTTACTTTTTAAAGCATGATTTACTCTAAATTTCCATAAATTGATTTGAGCATGAGTTGTTGAGTTCAGGTGAGTGAGTTGAGATTTACTTTTCTTGGGCTGTTCTACATACCAGTATATTCCATGTACTGACGTCTATTTGAGTCTGCATCATTTTATGATGCAGATACAGGTAATAGAGGGTTTCAGCATGCGCACCATTGTAGTCTAGATCAATACATCCTGAGTTGGTGAGCTCTCCTTGCATCTCAGAGAAGCCTTTTTTTATGTGCTTACTTTTGCTGAGTACTTTCTTTACTTGATTTTCGATGTCCATAGCCTATCATGGCACCATCTAGGTTGATGAGTAGAGGCTTCATAGACCTTGAGTACAGAGTATTCAGTAATGATGTATCAAAACTTATTTTCATTTTATAAACCATGATACGACAATGTTAAGGATTTTATCTTCCTATTTGCATATGATGTCTTTAAATACTGAGTGTTTTCTTCCACTATCAACTTGATGTGACAATAAAACCAAGTGGTTCACTCGGGAGCTAGCAATAGTCTCTGAAATGGGAACCCGAGTCCCCAAATGTCACGACCCAAGCCTAGGGCCTAGACATGACCAGTGAATGGGGAACTCGAAGGAACCCCAAACAAGCCTCCTAGCAAATCATTACATATTTTGGGTCACGGAAGCAATAAAAATGGCAACAAGAGATAAGCATAATCAAGGGGAATTGGGACAGAGGGCAAACTTCCATATCATAAACATCAAGAACAAGAGAGTCAAGGCTCATAGCATAGATACATAAAATGTCCAACAACACCTTTAAACATAGATATTTAGTAGGGACCAAGTCAAGCAACCGGGCTCACCCTCATAGTCAAAGTATACATAAAAGAAAGATAGTTTAATACATAGAAAGAGATCGTAAGTAATGTCCCCAGAATGGAGGATTTACCAATAGGCTTGAGTGAAACAGTACTAGCCACGTGGGTAGCGATACTCAAGCGGGGCTTCGATTCCTACATAGTGATATAATGTAGGCATAGAGTAGGTGTTAGTACATTGGAATGTACTAAGTATGTAGGATGCAATGCAACAAGAGATAGGCAATAATCAAAATGCATAATCATAGCAAGAGATAGTACATTAGCAACATGGAATGCATAGACAATGCTTAAGGTAAAACATGCTCGTAAATCATGATCAAGGGATGTAACTCAATATGGAATACATACTCAAACGTTTCTTACCAATCTTTATGAAATGGACCAAATGGTCCCTACTCAACATATGGAATAATATTTTTGGAGAGTGTTGCTAACATCCCTACCATACGACATACTCTTTTTGCTAGATAGTATAAGATATCTTCTATCTTACGATATAATCTTTTGGGCAGGAGTCGTGATTCATTCTACTTTACGGCATGGCCTTTTCGATAAGATCTCCTCACCTTATGATATGATCTTTTCTGTGGGAACGAATAGTTATTCTACCTTACGGCATGGCCTTTTCGGTAGGGTTTCTATACTTTATGATATGATCTTTTCGGTAAGAACTATATTAGTTATTCTATCTTACGGCATGGCCTTTTCATGATATGATCTTTTCGATAGGAATCATTAGTCTTTCTACCTTACGGCATGGCCTTTTCGGTAGAGATCATAGAACTACCTCATCACAACATTATATTTCAAACAAGGGAAGAACTTCTCCATTTTCTCAAGAGCACAACAACATAGAAACCCAATAATCTACTTGTAACGCCATAGGTACTCCTTCATGAAAACAACTTATATAAACATTATTATCATCATCGTTTAGTCATTCAACTCATAAGACATGCATTGGACCTTCAATTCCTCAAGAAACCATCACCAGACATTTTATCAAACACTTAGAGGGTGTGTAATTCTAGTGTAAAACCATGCAATTCAAGAGTGAAATCATGCTAGAAAATTCATTGACAACCTTCGATAGATACTTGGTAACACCGTCAAGCAATTTACATCAAAACCCTTCATCAAAACTTACAATAGACCTTGGTTTAATAACTCAAAACATAGCAAAACAATCACAATTTCATGAGCTTCAGCATAGTGTGCAGTGATTTACATAATAAGATAGACTCAATTGTAAATCAACTTTAAATCTTGCAAATTAGAGTAAAAGGAAGCTTAGGTATCATGGCTGAAAGGAACTCAATGAAAGAAACCCACATACTTTAGCTTTGGAGATGAAATTGATGAAGATTGGAGATGGAGACTTTAAGCTTGAGAGGAAATCCTTAGATCCAGACAGGATTTTGAGACTTGAGTTTAGGAGTAAAATATTGGCTAAGTATTTGAATGAGGGTTGGGGAATATTTAGAATGATAAAAGGGTGAAAACATAACTAAATATAGGTATTTTCTCGTATGGGAATACTTAGGCCCAAGATTTAAAAGTTTTGGACCGAGTCTAAAAAAATTGGACAGAAATAACACTGGGGCGCGTCGCACCCCAGACGCACTAACCTCACTGTTTTAGTCAACATGGAAAATTGAAATTGTGAGTCGTTCATTCTAAAATTGGGGTTAGATCCTTCTCCCCTAAATTGGACCACCTGAACAAGAGTATGAAGTCGGATTTCCAAAATAATGCACAAAGTTTGAGATATATGGAAATTACAATTCTGAGCATTTCTGAGGCACATTTTCGGGCACATTTTGGGGTCGTTATAATATCTCCCCTTTGGGAATATTCATCCTCGAATGTTAAAGAAACATATATGAGAAGGGTAATCATGAACAAATAAGCCCCAACAACAATGCAATGATACATTTTAAACACTATTTTAAAAACATCAATACAAGTGTTAAAAATTGTCATGAACTTGTTAACATAAATATGGACGCATGCAAATGACATAGGGGCTGAATATGAGGCTTGGAATCATGAAAGGACTTGACATGTTAGCATAAGCTTGAATAGAAATGAAGAGATTTGGATATTGTTCCTCCATGCCCGTTCCTCGAAAGACACTTTCGACTAGAAGAACCTTCCATAGAGCCTTAACGAACACCACATCCTTATCAATCAACTTCTTTCATCCTTCCATCCCATGCCTCAACCTGAACCTATTCCTAAGTCAACTTATCCTCCACAACACCCACAACCTCAAGGAGTTCTTTGACACTAGAGTCATCAACACATCCCCTCAACCTAAAATCATGAAGAACGGGACAACCACAACTATATCCCTAGCTCAATCCACCCTTATGCAACTTTACCAACCTCCCTCCATATTCTAAAAAGACTCACAACCCAAAACTCATTTGTCAACCTTAATCACACATAACCTACTTGGCACCATAAACCGCCTCAAGACCTCCAATCTATCAACTAAATTCTACCAAGATCATAAGACAAGACTTTACGTAATGAGAACATGGAGCAACCCTTATAAGCCTTTCTAGCATCAATAGACCTACATAGCCAAATCTCACTAGTAACAAGAAATAATAAAAGGATTGTCAATCAACTTCAACACATAGACAAGCCAATTAGTACCAAATATCACCATCTCCCCCCTTGGGAACAACCTCCACTTAACCGTCCCTTACCAAGACCTCCAACTCTATCAAGACGGAAATCAAAGCCTTATTTTACTAGACCCCTTCAACCATAAAAGATTCGGAACCAACAAATCCCTCACACCACCACTCTCAACCTCACCCAAGCTAGTTAACCGGTGAACTCCTCCAACCATCTTCTTGTCACCCAAAGGTCTCCACTTTCCATAATTATCAAGAAAGGTCACCTCCTCCAAATTCACAACGTCACCCTCACCCGATTCACAAGCTCTCCCCACCTCCTGAAGCAATCAATAGATCATCACCAAGACCCTATTCATGAGACCTATAGACATGACCGGTGCATAAGTCAACCAAAAGACATCAGCCCAAATACAACATACCGGAAAGGAGATTCAACAGCTCATTGGTGATCGGAAACAACCCAATAGAAATAACTTAGGCTCAACACCCCTAACTCTTGCAAGATGATAAATACAATCCCTTGGAGATCAATTGTACCCTAAAACAAGAGATGGACTTACCCCCTTCACTACCACTCAAGACGGGTTATTAGGGAATTGGAATTTAACTCAATAGGCCCTACCATCAATGGAGACACAACATATATGCAAGCAATCCACTCCAAGTATGATCTCAAACTCACCACATTCAATCCAACAAAATCACAAAGCAAGACCTACATACCACATGACCACGGAATAATACTTATGAACCTTCTAGCAACAATAGACTCAACAAAGCGGTAATCACCAAGAGATTCACATAGAAACTCGGGACACACACAAGAAGGGAAAAAACAACAAAAGAATAATAAAGGGAATAGTGGCACCCCGGCCAAACAATGCACACACCTCTAAGTTAAGGAAATTTCAGCATACCGGTAGCAACATTGGGTGTCTTATCTACCTCTTGCCTCCTTTGAAGAGTATAAAACCAGTTACGTCTTGGAGCATCCCCTTGATAAACATGACCATATTTACCCTTGTTTTGAGCACATAGGCAATCAAAAATTTTATGGCCCATTTCCCCACATTCAAAGCACGCACCCATGTTGCTCCAACATGTACCACCATATTTCCTCCCGCACTTTGGACATCTAGGATGAGTCACCCCATCATCTCCTTGGGGCGTTAGGTTTGAGACCCCATTCTTAGCGACCCTCTTGCTTGGAGCATCGTCGGACTATAGACCTTAGAAGGCACCATCAAGTTGAGCCCTCTTGGCTTTATTACCCCTTCTTTTTCTCAACTTCTCGTCCTCCATTTTTCGGCATAAATTATGAGGCGAGACAAATCCATATCATTAATCAACATAGCAGAACGGCATTCTTCATTCAACAAGTTAGAGACACCCATCATGAACTTGTTCATCCTAGCCCTTAGGTCGGCAACTAAGTGAGGAGCATCCATAGAGATTTGGTTAAACTTGAGTGTATACTCTCTTACACTCATTGACCCTTGTCTCAAATTCATGAATTCTACCAATTTGGCTTCCCTAAGATCAAGAGGAAAGAACCGACTAAAAAAGGCCACCTTGAACTCTTCCCATAGAACCACATGGTTGACTCCCTTTTCCTCCCTCCATAGATTGTACCATGTTTGTGCTACCCCCTTGAGTTGGTAGGATGCCAACTCCGCCTTATCTCCGATCTAATACCCATGATGGCCAATACTTTATAAGTCTTATCAATAAATTCTTGTGGGTCTTCATCCACCCTTGACACATAGAACTCCGGTGAGCTCATCCTCATGAAGTCTCTCACCCGAGAAGCCGGTGTAGGAGCATGAGGGACTTGGGCCCCTTGATTGGCTTAGTTGGCCACAACTTATGCAAGCAAAGTAAGAGCCTCTCGAAGCTCTCCATTAGTCAGTTGTCCCTCGGGGGCATGGGCTATTCTTCCTATTATGTTAGGCATGATCAACTAGCATGGTAAAGAACAATGGTTAGGGAGAAAAAGCTTACTTTAACTCTATAGTATGACGTAGAACATGAAGAAAGGAAACATTTCCTAAAACGTCTCCTAGACTCTTACTCATAGTTGTGGTGCACAACACAACTATGATCAAGACTTTAATTGACGTGATGTGTTGGACTCCGAGGGTATAACAACCTAGTGCTCTCATACCACATTTGTCATGACTCAAGCCTAGGGCCTAGAAGTGACCAGCGAATGGAGAACCCAAAGGAACCTCCAAACAAGCCTCATAGCATATCATTACACATCCTTGGTTACGGAAGCAATAAAAATGACAATAAGAGATAAGCATAACCAAGGGGAATTGGGACTAAGGGCAAACTTCGGTATCATAAACTTCATGAACAAGAGAGTCAAAGTTCATAGTATAGATACATAACATGTCCAACAACAAATCTAAATATAGATACTTAAGGGGGACCAAGATAAGCAATCGGGCTTACCCTCATAGTCAAAGTATACATAAAAGAAAGATAGTTTAATACATAGATCATAAGTAATGTCCGCGGACTGGAGGACTCACCAACAAGCTTGAGTGAAATCGTACTAGTCACATGGGTAGAGATGCTCAAGTGGGGCTTCAGTTCCTACATGGTGATATCATGTAGGCATAGAGTATGTGTTAGTACGTTGCAATGTACTAAGTATGTAGGATGCAATGCAATAAGAGATAGGCAATAATCAAAATGCGTAATCATAGCAAGAGATAGTACATTAGCAACATGGCATACATGGACAATGCTTAAGTTAAAACATGTTTGTAAATCATAATCAAGGAATGTAACTCAATATGGAATACATACTCAAACCTTTCTTATCAATCATCACAAAATGGACCAAATGGACCCCACTCACTTTACGGTATAACCTTTTTGGAGAGTGTTACCAATACCCCTACAGTACGACAAAGTCTTTTTGGTAGATAGTATAAGACGTCTTCTACCTTACGATGTAATCTTTTGGGTAGGAGTCGTGATTCATTATACTTTATGGAATGGCCTTTTTGATAGGATGTCCACACCTTACATATGATCTTTTCGATGGGAACTATTAGTTATTCTACCTTATGGCGTGGATTTTTCGATAGGATGTCCATACCTTATGATATAATCTTTTCGGTAGGAACTATTAGTTATTCTACCTTACGGCATGGCCTTTTCAATTAGGGGTCCATACCTTACGATATGATCTTTGCGGTAGGCATCATTAGTCTTTCTACCTTATGACATAGCCTTTTCAGTAGAGATCATAGAACTAGCTCATCACAACATTACATTTCAAACAAGGGAAGAACTTCTCCATTTTCTCAAGAGCATAACAACATAGAAACCCAACAATCTACTTGCAACACCATAGGTACTACTTCATGAAAACAACTCATATAAACATTCCTATCATCATCGTATCTTCATCACATACCCACAATACTTTCATCATCATTCCATCATCATTTCATCATCATTTAGTCATTCAACTCATAAGACATGCATTGGACCTTCAATTCCTCAAGAAACCATCACCGAACATTTTATCAAACACTTAGAGGGTGTGTAGTGCTAGTGTAAAACCATGCAATTCAAAAGTGAAATCATGCTAGAAAATTCAATGTAAAGCCTTCAATAGATACTTAGTAACACCCTCAAGTAATTTACATCAAAACCCTTCATCAAATCTTATAATAGACCTTGGTTTCATAACTCAAAACATAGCAAAACAATCACAATTTCATGAGCTTCAACATAGTGTGTAGTGATTTTCATAATAAGGTAGACCCAATTGTAAATCAACTCTAAATCATGCAAATTAGAGTAAAAGGAAGCTTGGGTATCATAGGTGAAAGGAATCCATGAAAGAAACCCACATACTTTAGCTTTGGAGATGAACTTGATAAAGATTGGAGATGGAGACTTGAAGCTTGAGAGGAAATCCTTAAATCTAGAGAGGGTTTTGAGACTTGAGTTTAGGAGTAAAATATTGGCTAAGTGTTTGAATGAGTATTAGGGAATGTTTAGAATGATGTGAGAGTGAAAAATGACTAAGTATAGGTATTTTCTCGTGTACGAACACTTAGGGCCAAGATTTAAAAGTCTTGGACCGAGTTCAAAAAAAATGGACAAAAATAACACTAGGGTGCATTGTGCCCCAGACACGCTAACCTCACTATTTTTCTCAACTTGGTAAATTGAAATTGTGAATAATTCGCTCTAAAATCGGGGTTAGACCACTCCCTCCTAAATTTGATCCCTTGAACAAGAATATGATCTCGGATTTTTGAAATAACATACATATTTTGAGATATATGGAAATTAGAATTTTGGGCACTTTTCGGGCACTTTTTGGGGTCGTTACACCAAGCAAGCCTCAAAGTATCCATATTGACGTCATCGAATTAGAAGCGTATACAAATAGTAAATACATAGTTCTAAGGAAAGGAAAAGCAGGACTCACGCTATGGGGATATGATAGGGAAAGGGATTAACATGGATTCATATAACACGTAGCACATAAAAACTGAGCAGGTAAGTATGACTCACTCTATAGGAGCAACTCGGGACTTAAGATCTGCCATGTTTCCACATCAAAGGATACATACTTATCATAATTCTTATAATCAATCCATTATAGCCATATCAAATAGATAACCATAATCATAAACTCCAAATACAACATATAATATACAGATTCGACGAGAGTCTACGAGATGTCCCACAAGGCCTTTAATCATACAAAAGGACAGGGCCAAGACATTTCCCGTGCTCACCCTCAAAGTAAATACCATAAACAGGATTTCATAGGTAGAGGGATGGTAGTTAATGTCCTTGGAATATAGGATTCACCACAACAAATATCTCAAATCCGATCTAGCCGTCAAATAATAGATGAAGGTAATCTCCGGTCCCTACATGGTTAGATCATGTCTATAAAAAATATGTGTTAGTACATTTGAATATACTAAGTATGTGAGCATGCAATGCATATGAGTTATCAAACATGCATTCAATGTTAGATGACAAGGATACATAATATAGAAAGAGATATATCCAAACAATAGTAGTATAACAATATGCCATAAAATTCATGATACATGAAATGTCATAATGCTCATATATAATCATAATGGACATAACCAACAAATCAAACTCATGCAAGCTATTACATGAATTAGTCCGACAAAGACCTCCCATTGGTAGGAGAAGATTACTTGCCAAGGGTAATTTACATCACACCTTTACTACCCTCGTCATTTCGGTTAATGGTCACCTTCCTTATGACTCCGTCATTTCAAAAGGATTTCCATTGTCATATCATATCATATCAATGTGTAACCATTTCTTACGACCCGGTCATTTCGGTGATGGCTTCCATTCCTATGTTGGTACATAGTTCAAGGAAAGGGAAAGGTCCCTTGGGATAGCCCTAACGCCCCCAATCCATCGGTGCTAAGTCAAGATATCCCACGAGAGTACTTATACATATACATGTTTTCAAAAGAGTCAATAGTCATTTCAAATCACTTCAATGCACATTTAGGCTTAAAAGCCTAACATTCTTTGTAATCATTCATTCAAGGGCTAAAAAGCCAAATCATAACTCAATATCATGTTTCTCATGCATAGGAATAGCTCATTCATTAAGTAATATGGTGCAAGTACTTGATATGCTCAAAGAGCCAATAACAATAAACATTTATATGATCACATTCTTGCCATAATCAATATCATTACCAAAATTATCTACATAAACAAAATTGAGATTAACCCACTCCATAATTTTCATAAAAACCCGATGCTCATGAATGCATATGCTATGAATGAGATGAGAATAGCATGGGTAATGTAGATTCAAACTCAAATCAACAATGCATTATGAAATTCAGGTAAAGACATAAGCAAAATTCATATTTAAATCATAATATAGATTACCTATGCACAGATCAAGCTTTAAAGTGGACATAAATATCCATAACTTCAATACATTTCATCATATTAGGGCGTAATTCACTTTAAAACCAATAACTAAACATAGCTCATAAATCAATTGAATTTAATAAAACATAAATTGAAAATCCATATTTAAAGTAGTTAAAATTCCATGAAAATCACTTAAAAAGAGTTTGGCTCTTCTTGGTTAAAAGGGACAAAGAATCAAACCTACATACCTTAGCTAACCAAGAAGAAATAGGAAGAAATTTATGAAGAAGAGACCCTTTTCCTTGGCTTCAAGACAATCCCTCAATGTTCACCTTAGGAGAGTTCTTAAGAGAGAGTTGAGAGAATTTTAAATGTGAGGAATGAATTTGAATGAGAGGAATAGAGTTTAGGTTATTTAGAGGTCTTAGGATAGCATAGGAAGTCATAAAAGACCCTTAGGAGAAGCCACAATTACAAACAAAAAAAAACCATTAATGAAGCAAAATAACACGTCTTGCCAGGAGTCTCGTGAGGAGGTCTCACGGTCCGTACAAGGTCTCACGGACCGTGAAACCCTCCCGTAATACCACATTTGACCAAATCTCAGAAAGCACTACATAGACGGGCTTCACGAAAATAGGAATAGCTTCTTGATCCAAACCCAGAATGAGGAGAAACTGGATGCGTTAGAAAGCTAATTCAAAGAGCTTCAATATGATAGGTCATGGGTCATCCAGTTCTTTTTGTGCTAAGAGATATGACCATTTAAAGTTGACCCTTCCATCAATTCTCATGAAAAATTTAGCCCATGGAATTCCTTTGAATTTCGCTTGATGTAGGAGACCCATGATGGCCATAAAAAACATAGATAAGCTTGAATTGAAGGCTTGAAAATGAGTTTAGCTTGAGCTTGAAGATGTCATACTTAGAAAAATTCGACGAAAGTACCTAACGGTTAGTCTCACGGTCCGTACCAAGTTATACGGACCGTGTACTCCTCCGTACCACCTCACTTAGAAAATTCTTCACAATAAAGTTTCGAGATGGTGATCCAATACTTAGAAAATTTTCAGTCTAAAAGCCATACGGCGGGGTATATGGGTCGTACCAGCCCTTACGGACCGTAGACTTGGTCGTCCCACTTCACGTGACTCCAAAAGTGTGGAATTTCAAGACTAAGGCCACCACACGGTCCATGAAGCCTCACACTGCCCATGTGGAGTGCATCTGTGGCGTGCCTTAGTCTAAAACTCCACTTTAAAGCTCTAACACCCCCACACAAGGCCAAAGGTCACTCCAAGGAGGCTCCACATGGTCTGTATAGCCTCACACAGACCGTGAGGGCTTCCATGGAGCGTCACCTTGGTCCAAAACTTTTCAGAACCAAATTTTCAAGCTCCAATGAGGTCATACAATATCCGGGTCCTTATAGGGGCGGGGCGGATTTAGAGCTATGCAGCGCAGGGTATGTTTAAAGTTATGTGAGGCAGGGTGGGTGTGGGGTGAAATGAAGTAGCTATTTTTAAAACCAATACGTGGCGGGATGGGTTAAGGGTTTAAAAAAACACATAGGAATTCGAAGAAATTAAATCTTTGTAATTAGTAAAAAACAAAGATATAAACTTTCTATATCCAACATTGACTTAAATTTTAATTTTTTTCTAAAATTTAAACTAGAAAGTTTGGTAAATTGTTAGTTGTTAAAATATTGATTAGAAACTTTTGATTAACGATTAAGAAACAATTATTGAAATGTCAACTAAAAATAGTTAATTAGTTATTGAGACATTAATTAACCAAAAAAAAAGCTAAATTCAATTTAAAAAAATAAAAGAATGTCAAAATTGAAACAAGACGGATCTATGCTGGACGGAGTGAATTGAAAATGAAAAAAATCATCATACAAGATGAAGCGAGATGATTTAAAGAATTCACGGGTTCAACTCAATTATCCCCGCACCCGCACATTATCATCCCTACTTAAAAAGAATGCTACGGTGCCAGTGAGAAAAAAGGGAATAAGTGTAAAATGATTGCATGGAAAAGGTTGGCATTTTACGGTTGTCATAATGATAAAACAATCTTGTCATATACTACTGTACTTGTAAGGATAAACTATTTACACTTTTTGTATAAAGGGTCTAGAAATTTCAGTTAGTTGATGGTATATAGCTCAGGATCCTATGTGCAGGCTCTACTGACACGCATGATAGAAGTAATTCTTCTCTTTACAATGCCAAACTAAATTGTACTTTGTAGTAATTAAATACGTCAAATCTATTCTTTCCCCATTAATCTTTCTGTTTATTTATGGAATTCAACAGATGGACTGTCTATAACTAGTGAAGTAAAATCTAAATACTCCCTCCATTTTAATTCATGTGGCATTTTTTTATATTTTAAAATTTAAATAAGTATATGTTCATAGTACAACAACAATATACGTAATAAAATCCCACAAGTAGAATTTGGAGAAGGTAGAATGTTCGCAGACCTTACCACTACCATAGAAGTAGATAGGTTGTTTCCTGGGAACCCTCATCTCAAAATCCGTACGCAAGAAAGACGTAGATATGACAAAAGGAAAGAAAAAGAACAGAAAAGGCGACTAATAATGTCATTATGTAAATAAGATAAAACTAACACATAGGCAATGCGAACACATGATAAAAGCACCTAACTCTACCATTAGCCCGCTACTCTAATTCGCGACCTCCACTTTTTTCTATCTAAGGTCATGTCCTCAGTGAGGTCAAGTT